>CM042447.1:7968106-8143106 GCA_023631565.1 Gymnocephalus cernua | reverse complement strand
GAAAGGTTCATTACTACACTTTTGTCATCTTCACTGTGTTAATTAGGCAACTAACCTCCACTACATCTTTTTTATTTACCATGCTAATGTCAAACAGTTTAAAGTGCTCATGCTCATTTTCAGGTTCATAATTGTACCAGAATAGGTTTATGTGGTTTCATTTTCAAAAAACACCATATATTGGTTGTAGTACACATTGCTGCAGCTCCTCTTTTCACCCTGTGTGTTGAGCTCTCTGTTTTAGCTATACTGTGTGAGGCATCTCACTTCTGTACCATCTTTGTTGGGAATCGCACATGCGCAGTAAGCACTGCTAGCTAGTCCGTTGCAGAGTATGAGGGCGTGCCACGCTAGCAGCTAGGCGAGCATTATAACGCGTGTTACAAAGTGACGCATGTTCGTCACGGAAGTAAAGGCTGGACTACAGTAGAGCTGTTATATAGATAGAGCACACAAGATATATAACACAATAAAGGAAAGGGGAAAGGCCAAAAAGCATAATATGAGCACTTTAACTAAAATGAAATTTTTTAGCTACGTTAGCGGTGTGGCTCTAGAAAGACTAAAGACTAAAATGCTGTGAAATTGTGTACATATTTTTGAACCACAGAGGATGAATCCTACTGACTTTGGTGATTCCTTGACTTTTAATGTAGTGCCATCATCAGGTTAAAATGTTAAGGCTATTTTTCCAATACTTTTGTTTATGAGCAAATACCTGCAAAACTAATGACATCCCCATCACCCTCGTGTTTTGCCTACTGCTAATTAGCAAATGTTAGCATGCTAATATGCTACCTGCTAAACATCAGCTTTGTTAGCTTTGTCATTGTGAGCGTGTAAGCATGCGGATGTTAGCATTTATTCACAGCACGACTGTATCTCAGTACAGCCTCTTAGGGTTATACGTGATCTTCTCTTTCTTCTCTTCATAAAGTGACTGGCAGAGATGGTTTCTATCTTTTAATACCTAAAAATCATAGAAAAAAGGTCATAGAACCCTGTAAGAAAGCTTGAGTTAAACGAGACAGAAGAGTAAAGGTGTTACAGTATCCGTCAGCACTTGCAAACTCTTCTCCAGACGGCTTTTATTTGTGTGTTCCCACGTTCTTGGGGTTTAATTCTTATCTATATTTCAGTTGTCTCGTCTGTTATATATTCCATTTGTTGCATCATGTTACGTTTTCCAGTTTTTCAACCTCTCCCTCTCTGCTTCTCTTCTTCTGCCATTCATTCAAGCTTTTCATTTCTCTGGAACATGACGCACCTTTGTGGCTTTGTTCAGAAAAGTGTTGCTTAAATAGGGATTTTATTATGACGGTGACGACACAGACAATTTTAGACTCGTCGTGCGCGGTTGGCCTAATCATGCTGTCGTGAACTGCTGATATCTATTAAAAGAATCCCTGCACTGGCATAACCCAGCTCTCCATGTGATGACGATAAAGACCCCGTGTTGCTGTGGCAACAGCACATCAACCGAGGACACGCGTGGTTGGTATCCATCAGACGATGTTTGTCTGTGTGTCTATTTGGTCTTGAGGCCCACCCTCTCCACCCCCCTCTCCCGTGCTTTAGTATCATTTTATCACAGCGAAACACAGGCCCCGGCCAATCATGTTTTTCCAAGGGTTTTTCAGGGAAGAGAGGCAGAGAAAATGAACAGATGTCCCCTTGAAATACAACATTGTTTTTGATGTTCCACCATTCAGTTCCTGTTTGCCAGAGGCCCCCTCAGTGAGGCAATGGTTTGGATAAAGTGTAATGGAGGATTCCCGGTGTCTAAAATAAGCAGCTTTGCTCCAGCCGAGCAGTGTGACGCGATGAAAAGTAGCGTCATCCCATGAAACTAAATCAGTAAGTCAGTATTCAGAAATCAATATGTCATCTGTGGCTTTGATATCAGCACGCAGTGGTGGGTCTCCCAGTGTGTCTCCCCCTGCAATAAGAGGGGAAATGGATTTGTGTGAGAGACAGTGAAGCGACTGACTGAGGAAGTGAAAGTGTAAAATAGAGTTTGTCCCCAACTTCCTGCTGTCCATCTTCCTGTCTTATGTGTCGCTGTGTGGACGTCGGATAAGCTGCAGCGCAAGCCATCAATTTGTACTGCAGGGTGTGTTTGTTTCACTGCACCCCTCCCTCCCCGCTGATGTGATCGTGCGTCGAAACATCACTCCGTTGTTTGTCCACAGAGGGATCATGTCTGCCGTTGCATATCTATCCAAACTGCCTCCCATTCTGAACGATCGCCCTTGGCTCTTGTCAGACGGAAACTCATTGGAAGTCACATCCCGGGGCTGCCCACAGGCGATAGCTGGGGACGGGGAGGGGCAGGCATTGGTTGCTGTGGTGTATAGCCTACATTATTAGTTCAGTGTCCCTGAGACAATAGGAATGAAATTATGCTGCTGACACATTATTTTCTGACACACTCCAGTAATTAGGAAAGTATAAGTGGTAGACAGACTGTGGTTGTGATATGGCTGTGAAATGTATCTTCAGTCAGCTGGCTGATAGGTCGATCACTGCTGATGCAGTGATTGGACAGAGATCAATAGGAGAAGCTTCTGGATCAATATAACAGTCACTTAGAAGGGGTGGAAATCACCAGAAGCCTCACGATACTTATGTCATGATACGATGCGATTTTAAACATATTGCAATATTCTGCGATTATATTGCAATTTATTACTTTTTCCAACTTCAAATTTCAATTCTGGTTGTTCATCTCACTTAAATTTTATTGCTGCAAAATGGGATTGTCAAGCAGACAAACGGACTGACACGAATATAATAATAGGTCAATACTTCTGTGTATTGATACAGTATTGCCATGGAAAATATCGTGATACTATGCTGTATCAATCCCCCCCCTATCACTTAGATGCAGCTTCAGGTCCACCACTGTGTGAAAGACAAACTCTGTGTGTGTGTTTGTGTGTGTGTGTGTGTGTGTTTGTGTGTGTGTGTGTGTGTGTGTGTGTGTGTGTGTGTGTGTGTGTGTGTGTGTGTGTGTGTGTGTGTGTGTGTGTGTGTGTGTGTGTGTGTGTGCCCCTTTGCAACAGATTACAAAAGCTTATCAAATGTCTTTCTGGCATCCAACTGGTCTTTTCCACCAGCAGGTGGCAGCATGGCTGCTTCACTCCACTGGAGCTGCCAGAGATATTTTTCTGCTGGATCCGAGAACACGCCACAGAGTCACCTAAAACTCACTCTTATTGTTTCTTTTGAAACGTACATTTTGAGGATTTTGAGCTTGAAGAGAACAAATTTGTTGGATAAACTTCATTATCTTGACTGTTGTTGTGTCTTATAAGCTCATACAGGTTGGGCCTCATGTGGTGTAGGACAATTAAAAAAAACTATGAATTAAACAAAAATACATTGATGTGTTCAGGATAAACAGCTTGAGATGAGGCTATACCATCTGGTTGTCAATGGAGCCCAATAGCTATTAACGTTGTGATATTGATTGAAGCCATTTCATCAAACTCTAATCTAATAAAGTTACAAGATAATTGATTTCCACCACTGACTTTTCTGCAATCCTTAGAAGTCACATCTGTTGGAAGAAGAGGTTGATATCTTTGTGTGTGTGTGTGTGTGTGTGTGTGTGTGTGTGTGTGTGTGTGTGTGTGTGTGTGTGTGGGGGGGGGGGGGGGGGGATTGTGTTGCTTGTCGACAGTGTTTTTCATGCTTCAGTGGAGCATGAGAAGAACACGCATTCTCCTCATTGAAGGAGCTTGCTCACAAGTTCACTCTCTAACCCCCACACATGCACACGCACACACATATAAACACACGCGTGTACACACAACAGAAGTTATTGCAGTGTCAAACTCCCACCTTTGCACAGTGAGACCAGTTTGTTGCTCCTTGCACTCAACACACACTTCATTGTTGGCAATGCTTCATTTTATTATCCGCCTCAGGCTGTAATGACTTTGTGATAAGCCGGAGTAAGTAAGTTGTGTAAACAATATGGATTGCCCTGTGGAAGCAGTTCAGACACGGCAGTGCCTCTCTACCCCATCTTTGCCAACTAGTGTCGTGGTTGCCAGTTTGAATCCCAAGACTGAATGATTAGGAATGAAGGGCGGGGGGAGTTTCTGCGTGAGGTAAAAGAGACAGGTCCATGCCAATGTTCTGAAAACAACAGGAAGGTAGGTATTCCAATTTAGCTTTTGATTTGATCTGCTCATCGACACAGTCAGCAGCAGTGGCTGTGACACTGTGTATTGTTACAGTATTGCCATGGAAGATATTGCGATACTATGCTGTATCGCTTTCCCCCCCCCACCCCTATCACTTAGATGCAGCTTCAGTGGCTGTGACACTCAGCCCGTGGAGGCAATTAAGGTACTTTAAAACCCTTATTCTAAATGATGATTCAGTAATTGATGTTATGAAATCTCAGAGAAGACGTCTACTTTAAGGTCTGACAGCTGTCAGGAAGTTGTTAATATTAAGGTGGAGGCCCCCTTAGTAAACTTCAGATTATTAGACATCTCTCTGGAGCTCTCTATAGGTCGAACCACTAGTGCGAAGGGAAATACAATTGAGAGGATGTTAATACGGCTGTGACTGTATTCAAATGTTCATGCCATTACCAAGATCTGGTCTACATTGTTTTCCTGTGGAAGTTTTTGACACTTTTAACTAACGTTTCATTTATTTTATTCCTGTATTTTTCTTTTCAAATGTATTAATAATATATATATATATATATATATATATATAATGTGTATATATATATATATATATATATATATATATATATATATATATATATATATATATATATATATATATATATATATATATATATATATATATTAGTGGTGGGCATAGATTCATTTTTTTAATATAGATTAATCTCACTGTAATCTTGGATTAATCTCAGAAAGGCGAAGCGGAGTGATACACTTGCAGCTCTGCTCCAGAGCTGCAAGCATATCACTCCGCCCAAGTAGCACTGCTTCCCTTTCTGAGAATATAGTTCCCAGTTTATATACAGTTAAAAGATGGCTGTGTCTCATGTGACGTCGTTATTTGTACACGCTGTGACTATACAAATCACAACATGTAAATAGGAACATGTTGCCGTTATTTTGTCACTTATTCGGAGCAGTAGGCTAGTTGGAACCAGTTACCTCCAGGATCTGTGCTAGGCTAAGCTAACGGTGGAGCCGTCAGACAGAGTTACGACACGCACGGAGATGAGAAGGGTATGTATCGACTTGTCTAACTGTCGGGGTTACGGTGAATAAGCTAATGTCCCAATAAGTCGGGGTGTTCCTTTAAAGAGAGACTCCTGTAATCTGCCAGTGTAAGAATGAGCTAAACGTGAACTACGCTCCCCAGCAGCAATACTGACGCCTGATCACAATAAAGGTCAGTAATGGGCTTCTCACAGGGACAAAGAGTTTTCAAAAGTAGGGGTGATCAGGTTGGAAGACGGGAAGAAAATGAGTGTTGCGTCACTTTGCTAACTTTCACCTCTCTCGGCTGGGATGAGTATCACTTATCTATCCCTATTGGTCCAGACTGCTCTGAAGTCATACAGTAATATGACTCTCAGTAATCTCTGTGGATTATAGTGTCGTGATTCACTGAGATGAGCTGTCAGCTTCCACTGGAGAGGCAAGAAAAGGTGCAGGAGCTTAAAATATAGTTTTAGATGGTAACACTATATTTAACACGCTTTTGAGTGCAGTATGAAGATGATTATTAATAATAATAATTTATACTTTATTGATCCCCAGTGGGGAAATTACAATGTTGTCACTCTGTTGTTAAAACACATTACACACAGGCCTGAAATACACACACATGCTCAGGTCCTACTTTATCACATTATAATTATCCTCACATCTGGTGAATATTCTGTATATATTCATTGTAATTAAGGAACTAAATATTTTTGGTATTTTTAAAGCCGCTTTAATTGATGGTTGGCCACTTGGGGGCAGCAGAACAAGCTGTAAACATCAACACTGACATATAATCATCTTAAAAAGTTGTAATGACAAACATGTTAGCAAACAAATGTCTGTTTACACATCCAGAAAATAATCATAATAATTTAAAAGATGCTTTAAATAAAAGATGCTTTTACCAAATAATAATTCATGTCATTTATTCCAACCCTGTCTTCTAGAAATGACATAGCAAACACATTTTAAGGGGAAACATAATGGCGTTTGGAATTTTAAGATAAATGCTAAATCAGTCTAAAAACAGAATAAAATACCCCAAACATGAGAAATTTGTCATTTTAATAATTGCTATGGCAGGAATATGTATTCAGGTTAATAAAAGATGAAGAAGAAAATTGTGCTTGGAGCATCTGATGGCAGGAGTTAAAGGAGTCCTGTCTATTCAGTCATCTGTATGTGTAATATTATGCAGATTTAGCAAAGAGATGAGCAATAGAAAGGCAAACCCAATCACCATGCAACATCCAACAGTGTCACAAGACTGTGGAAAACAAGATTGGCCCAGAGCAATAATTCTCTTTTTACAGCTATTCATGATAAACCGATGTTGATGAGAAAAAAATTAATTTGAAGTGCTCTTGAGGTCTGTCCTTCAACTTAAAGCCAGAGGCCTGAAACTTAGCAGGCAGTGGTTGAAGAAGTATTCAGATCATTTCTCACAAATCTTTATTTGTAAACTAACTAAAGCTGTCAGATGAATGTAGTGGAGCAGAAGTAGAAAGTGGCATTAAAAGACAAGACTTAAGTAAAGTACAAGTACCTCAAATTTGTACTTAAAGTGGCTATATGTAACTTTCAGTTTGTGTTTATTTTAGCGGCCCCTTCGGACAAAAGCGGTAGTGTTTTACCACACTTGCTGTCGTAAAGGTCTAGGAGTTAGCGTTACGGGGAGGTCATATAGTTGCAAAGAATGTTTTGCTCGGAACGGAAAATCATATACACTAAGAGAATAAGTTACAGATGCATCGCTGCATTTCAAGTGTTGCATACTATCTGTATACCTACTTTTGATGTATCGTGAGCTAAACCGGGTATCACTGTCATTTATATAGCATATTTCATGAAACCCATAGATGCTTTACACAAGTACAGGGGGACAAGGGAAAAGACAATACAAAAACAAACACGGAGTAAAAGGAAAACGTCTGCGTTAAATGGAAGGGGGATGTAATTTAATGTTGGCTACTGACGTACAACCACATTGTGCAATCTAAAGTTATTTTGTGAATGAAATAGACATATAACATACCTGAGGGCCAATTCGGGCTCGGGTTTGAATCATTTACAATCCCGTAATTGTCTCCATCTGTTGAAAGCCCGACCGAGATTGACTCGGTTTCGCCTGTTGTCTCTCGCTTTCCCTTTTACGTAGTTGTTCTTCATTTCCTTTTCTGTGATGGCCCTGCCCAAGAATCAGCCATAACTACAGCAGATAACTTCTAAAATAAAATAAAAATACAATTAGGCCTGGGCAACCTCTAGCTCACCCAGTAAGAGCGCGCGGCCCATGTAGGCTTTGCAGCGGTTCAAATCTGACCTGCGGCCCTTTGCTACGTGTCATCCCCCATCTCTCTCTCCCACATTTCTTGTCTATCCACTGTCACTATCAAAAAAAGGGAAAAGGGCCCCAAAAATACAATTAGGCCTATCCTGCTACCCTTTACCTGGCTGGATACAATCATTTTATTAAAACCGGGCTTTTCCGGTGTTATACCGAAATCTGTGACCCGTCAGAATGTGTGCTCTGTCGCGCCGTCTACCTCGTCGTAAATCATTTTGGTACTTCGCGGGAAAAATCGGACCTGGGCAGAGGCACTAATAAAATCTATATCAAAATAGCGTTCTTTTCACTGTTAGTCTTGTTTGCTGTTACAGGTCATTTATGATCATCAGATGGAAAATTACACAGTTTCAGAAACATTTAAAAGTTACATATAGTCTAGGGCTGTGCAATTAATCGAAATTGAATGGTGATTATGATTTTGGCTCCCAATGATCACAAAAACAGAATAATTGAGAAAAACTGTTATAACGTTTTGCAGGTAAACTCTTATTTTCTCTTGTGTTCTGAATGAAAAAATAAAGTTTCAATAGGAAAAGTTTTAAGGCAAATTTTCATGTGTGTTTTTTTTTTACTGTTGGTTTATTTACTGTTTTTTAAGTTCAAGAATTGCAACATCTTTCCAGAAGTCAGCAAGTAATCGTGTTAAATGATTGTGTTTTCAATATTGACCGAAATAATCGTGATTATGTTTTTTTCCCATAATCGAGCAGCCCTAATATAGTCCCTTTAAGTACAGTACTTGGGTAAATGTACTTAGTTACTGTACATTCCACCACTGTCAGCAGGTAGAGACACTAATCTACTTTGCCAACTGAGAATCAATTCAACCATCATCATAACCATTGTTATCCTCTCCAGATTTAAAGAAGGTCATTCATGCTTTAATCTCCTCTTTAAACTACTATGACTCTCACAGCTTTCTACGATGTCCTCATATCTTCAGTTCACTAAGAATTCAATAGTTGGAGGTTTTAGTTGGTGCTATTAATCCCAATTTTTATAATCTCTTCACTGCCGACCAGGTGGAGTGAAAATGTAAGGGTTCAGAGTGTCAGGGCTAATTCTAACTTTTAGAGATGCTCAAAATTAAGACCATATTTCCTAAAACAAAAAACACTGATTCCTGTTGCAAAGACTATACAGCTGAGACTATGCTGCTGGAATAGATAAAGGATATCAGCATATTTCCCCTGAAACCCAATCCGTTGGTAGGGAAGTTGAAATGTAACGTAGCGGCCCACAGAGGCTGCCAGTCCTCCCCGTAATGGTCTAGGTTTGTCACATTAATTATAATGTGGAAGCAGAAGAGCTGCAGAGATGGAGACTCGCTTGGAGACACCAGGCACTGCTAAGTAACTTTTTATGGCAACTTTCTCTCAAATTCTCATATCAGCTTTTAGCTTTGATCTTCATCTTCAAGACCATGTAGTCTCTAAAATTCAAAAGGCTGTCACATTGTGTTTGTTTTGTATGTCTTAATTGCAGCTTTTCGGTGTATTGGCATGCTTAGATGTGCAGGGGTTCTTTGTCTAATAAGATAACACTGAACATTGAGCCCTGAGGACTAAGGACTAAAGACTCACAGACTTAATTGATCTCAGGTGCTAAGTGAGTGAGTGTGTGAGGCCCACATGGGCTCAGATAGGTATAAATGGGATTGGGACAGCACTTCACGAGATCACATGTTACCTTGGTGACGTTTAATAACAAAGATGTTGCTGACACTTGCTGGTTTGGGAATTTTCATTTTAAGTTTGTTGCTTTCCACACGGCCATGGCACAGGAGACGGCTGCCGGATTCCAAATTTTTTCAAACTCTTGTTTTACATCTGGACAACAGGTCCGTTCCGTTCCCGTTAATTCATTTCCGGATTTCCCTATGGTCTCCGCGGTAAACGTCACTACGCTTTGAACTGTGGGCAATTCCCTTTGGTGAAGTCTGCATCGATGCAGACTCACGAAAAGGGCTTGGTAAGTGTGTACTCAAACCCTCACGCCCTTTGAAATTCGACATTTGGACAACCCTAAGCCCTTACGAATTTCACGAGAATGCGCACCGAAGTCCGTGAGTCTGTGAGTCCGGACTTTGGGATTGGGCCATTGTTGATGTTCACACCAGTGATTTTCCTACTATGATAAAAAAAATGGTTTGTACGCAGATCCTTACCTCTAACAACAAACTCTATTAATAGGTTTTGGTTTTGTAGTAACTGTGCAAAAAATATCCATTTTGACAAGTCATTTTAAATCTAGCTGTTAAGATTTATTCTTTTTGCAATGATAAGGTGACATCATTCTAGTGGCTCCATGTGCAGCTTCCTTGTTTTTAAGTAATTTTTCAGAATGAAAGTCAGTATATTTTGAGAGGCAAATTTTCCTTAATTGTAAAATAAATAATTATATTTTGATTGGAAGCAAGGGAAATAATCTTACTCTAATCTTTCAATTAAAAAAAAATATGAGTTCTGGGCTTAATTATCAGAATGAATTTTATTTATGTATTTATTTTAACTTTAAATTGAACTTAACTGTTTGATTTATTTATTTTTAAATATAATATTAGTTTTTAATGGCTGTTGTTTTTGCATGAACTAGTACTACGGATCATGGCAGTGTTGCATTTCATTTTTATCTAATGTTGAAACCCATTTTGCATTATGCTCTTATTCCTTTTTGTAAAGCAATTCAAAAACTACAAACGATGAAATGATTAGGAACTATTGCAGCTATTGCTATGTTAGCGGATGGTTAGTGTTGCAGGAAGAAGAGCTGACTTTTCAACAGTGTCCATAGGGCATCCATCAGCACCCCTCCATGCTGAAGGCCACGTTTGTTTGACTGTTATGAATACTCGCACCAGACGATAAATGCATCAACAGGTAATTAATTAGCAAGCTCCTGTGTTATCAGCCACACAGAGCGCTGAAAGTCAAGGGGAGAGAAATCCTCTCCCCATCAGTCATCCTCACCCCTCTGTGGTTCAGGAAGATGCATAATCATCCGCACACACACACACACACAGACACAGACAGAGAGAGAGAGAGAAGTTCTTTTGAGTTAGCTATATCTCATCCACACTTCACCTTGTCTGTACTTTCACCTCATGTTCCCTCTGAGAGAAGAGCTAAACTGACGCCCTCTCCCTCGCCATGTCTTCCGAACAAAACCTCAGCCGGCCTTTCATGAAGCCACTGCACGACCTATCCACCTTTTGAAAAATGGCAATAGTCAGACAGGATGTTGCTGGATGTATTTTTCCCTTTTATTTTGTTCTTTTATCCCTGTGAGATGCAGGAAAGGAGAGAAAGAATGACAAAAGGAGTAGATGAAAGTAGTGGGTAGTGTGTCTATTTTTCTGTCCACTTTAACAAACACACACACATACACCGACTCACAGACACTTATGCACTCATTCATATGCAATTTCACATTATTTCATGAATCATCTTTAATGCATGGTCCTGTTGCTGCATTTGCCATTTCTCTATGCTGCAGACAAGAGCAAGATGGCACTCAGTGAAGACTGGAAAGATGTTGCTTGTGTTGGCTCTCTGTGGAGGATTGAAGTGGAAGCCGGCGGGTCGGGCAGACAATTTGCGTTGTGGCTGTAAGCTTGGTGTCAGGACCTTTTACGATCAGCGCTCCAGTTGACCTTTTGTAGGCCGGTGACGGGGCGTTTCTGCAATTTCTGACTGCTGTGCTGAATTTGTTTCCCCAGACGTTTTGCAGGCATTGATCAACTGAGGCTACACACACACAACGACTTGTGTTTATAATGTTTTGCATTCTGATGTCGGAGGTCATTTTTACTTTATGTTAGTATTTTTTTTTTTTAACGTTTCCCTTTCTTTTTATTAGGGAAGGTGTCTCCTGGACCCACAGAACACTCCTCCGAGGCCTGGCATAACCACACAGCTAGCATATGGTAATATCTTCCACGAATTTACCTGGAACTCCCAAACAGCAGGTATGTTAAGTGAAGTCTGTTTCTCTCTGCCGTTGTTTTTTTTCCACATAGAACCGGGCTGGTAACGTAACTGACGTTATGCTGGTACGCTGTAAAAAGCGCTAACTGAGCTAACATTAATCAGAATCAGAATACTTCAGAATCAGAATACTTCTATCTATTCCTCGCTCCAGCTACAAAACCAAAGGTGATCGTGCCTTTGCCATTTTAGCTCCAACCCTCTGGAATCCTCTGCCTCTGTCTGATAGGTCTGCTGAATCTCTTGACTGTTTCAAGCGTCTTTTAAAACCCCACCTTTATACTTTAGCCTTTGTGTAAAGTGCTGCACCCCAATTATGCCATCTTCTAAACTTCTAAACTAAAATTTGTATTTTGTAACTCATGTTTCATTTTATTTATTTATTCATGTGTATTGTGCATGTGTGTGAGAAGCACTTTGTAACTGTGTTTTTAAAAGTGCTAAATAAATAAAGTGTTACTTACTTACTTACTTACTTACTTTATTGATCCCCTCAGGGAAATTATTCATTTTATTTAATGTCAGTTAATGTCAGACATCGTAGCTAACAATTGGCTCTATGGGAAAAACAACAACATAGACAAACAGACTTACTTGCGGTTTGGGAGTTCCAGGTGAACTCTCAGGTGCTTGGTTCTATGTGAATAAACAAAGCCGGCCTAACGCCAGATCTTTATTGCAGCGCTATTGCAGAATCTCTGTGAAAAGGGACTACTTTCTTCCTTTAACGAATAATTCCGTGGTATTACCATTTTGTTCTTATTTACTGATTTTTGGTCATCATTTCTATCTTATATTGTTCTCGCTACAGTAATTACTGAGATCTGGGAGTAGAAGAACAGTGCTAACAGGAAGTGAGATGGTGGCAAGAAACATTAGTGGTCAATCAGATTGATTAATCTTACCATTTGACCTTCGAAAACCTCCAAAAAGTGTTTTACCGTTTACTAGTTCAGGCAAAGTAGGAGCTGGAATGTCCTCAGGTATCTCACCACTTCAAACAATCCAGAAATGCTCCTGCTGTTTAAGTCTTATCTTGTGTTGGTCCCACTGATAATCACACAAGGAGAGCAGAATATAAAATAGAAATGTAAAGAGTTAACAGAATACAAGCACTGTAGGAGGGAGATACAGGGAAAGTGCAGGAGGGGGTCAAGCGAGCCATAAAAGGAGGATGGAGCGGTACAAAAATACTGTAAGAGGCGATGTAGCTCCATTCAAGTGAGTAGAGGGTGAAAGTACAAACAAAGCCCTTCAACATTTCCTTGATAATTAATTGCTGCTTTCTGTGCCTCTCCATCCCTTAGCATCCAGAGTGACACCCACTCAGGATGCTGTTGGCCTGGAAACGCCTTGTTCCGGATGTTTGACTTAAAAGCAGCAAAGTGCATTTTGCTGCTTCCAAAACAGGCATTAGTAACAGGCAAGACAAATAATGTGCTTGACGAAAAATGGAAAACAGTTGTGCCTGCAGTCAGGGGGCGAGTTCAATAGAGCAGGATTGGCCTCATGTCGTCTTCGGGGTGTCATGACCCTGCCCTCTGGAGGGAAACGTGACACACTGCAGTTCACTGATGAACTACGTCAACTCCCATTTTAATTTCCCTCTAAGTGTACACTCACAATTAGTTTGTTTAAAGGTTCCATGTTATGCTCATTTTCAGGTTCATACAGGTATTTGGGGTTTCTACTAGAACATATGTACATGCTTTAATGCTTAAAAAAACACTTCTCATACTGTCTGAATACACCCTCTGTCTGAAAGAATCTGTTTTAGTGCCTGACTCTTTAAGCCCCCCTCCCGAAAAAGGCCAGTCTGCTCTGATTGGTCAGCGTTCCGATAAGTATTTTTTTTTCATTTGTAGATGTATAAGAAAAAAAAGGTGACTACGGTGTACTACAGAGAAAAGCTACACACATGATCTTGCATCAAATTGCAATTGCGCATTAAAGAGTGGAAATATTTTTGATTTTTGTTATTGTCAACAAATCCCAGGGAAAGACCCTAAACCTGCAGTTCGGTAGCCTATCTCAATACCTTTTGACTTACCAAACCTGTTTGCCTGTTTGTGGCACTTAGTCGCACGGCCATTTGTTCCTATTTAAAACCTAAATCTTTAAAACTGGGTAGAAATTTACTTTGTCATTTTTAAAAAAGTCTAAATAATTTCTTAAAACAGCTGGACACTGTAGTTTTTAGCCAATGTTTCTCAAACAGGAGTACATTGCGCATTTGTTTGGGATTATTTCCAGCAGTGGATTAATATACATTTGGTGCACTAATGAGTATTTCCAGCAGCAGTAATTGATTCAAAATAAAATACCGTGCCTATGTTCATAATAATGAAGGAGCATGTCACTCAGTGCAACAGGGTGGTTCACTGATTTGTTTTTAATAGTTTTTGGACAACAATGGAGCTCTACAGGTTTTGGTTACATAGACAACACATGTTAGGATCCGTTCATTGTTGGTTTTAGTCTTTTCATGGGATTTGTTGACAATAAAAAAAAAAAGAATATCACCAATCTAATTCTTTTAAACTCTGGGCCCAAAGTGAATAAAGTCAACATAATTCAGGAAAAGTTGTGTAATGCCTTAAGTGAATAAAATTATAATATTACTATCACTAATGCATGCATTTGATAGCATTGTTATAAATATTTCACATTCTTGATTCCATTAGCACTTTAGCTCACATTTGCACTAGTCATGCAAATAAAGACATTGTGATTCTGATATGAAAGTAAGTGAGACTCTGCTGAGATGTAGCTGTCAATAACACTGTTTAACGGGAGGCTCAAAACTTCCAAGACTGGAAAAGTCTGCCTCACTCTGTGCATCAGTAATGCCTGTTTGCAATAAGGACACATTACCATGGACTAAAGTGCAACTTCACAAAACATCATAATCATCTTTTTGATCTTAGCCTAATATACCCACTTAACCCCCTACCTACTGTACAGTCAGACGGAAAAATGCAAAGAAGCGTTTACTCCACTGCATACCCGTCTCTCTCAGCCTCAATACTTCATTCCAGTTTCTTATTACCACGCTAAGCAGCGACATCAGAGGAGCCCATCTAGAAAGGAGGCTTTGAGAGCTTGTTTTGGCTGCAGTCCTAGTTATGAATTTCTCATTGGTATTCCTGCTCTACAGTCTGAAGTAAAAGTAAAAGCCATTCCCCACAGACAGCCTAACTCTGTCCCAAAACACCCTCAACAAACAGCTCACATCTATTACCTACAGCCACAATCACGATCCTTCATTTATTTTTATTCCATTTTAAATCACCAATTTTGGCATGCAAGTTGTCCCTCAAGGCGCGATTGTTGGACCCCACCAATTTCCTGTCTGTGGCCTGCGTTCTCTTCCACGAGTGCTGATTTGTGTTTGTCGAGCTCTTAATGTTGCCACAGTCTGTTTCAATCATGAACCGTGTTTGTCCAGACCCAATTCAATTATTCATCATGTTTGCTCAACAAGCTGGTGCAATGACACTGTTGATGCAAATTAAACTCCAGCAAACTAAGAAACAAGAACTAGTAGCTGTCCTCTGAGTTTGGTGTGGTCTCTAGAGGAGGTGTATTGTGTGCTGTAATATCTCCCAGAGTTTCATCTGTCAGTGACATGACCAGCAGCACTCACACAAATGACATCAATAAAGTAGATTTTAGAAGCTAGAGTTCACCCTCTGGGGAAAGGAGGGAGATACAGAACAAAACAAAGATAATGAGAATAGGTAAGAGATTGTAGGGAGCAGCTGGAACAAAGTATAAATACTAACACACTAAGAAGATATACAGTACGTGAGTCAATATACTATATACACCCTGACAGATGAGAGACGAAAATGTGATCTCGTTGCTTCTTTTCCATCTTCACATGAGATGTCATTCATGCCTTTTTCCATCTCCTGACAGCTTTTTCTCTGCAAGTAGGTCACTTCAAAATATAACACTGGAATGAGAGAATTGCAGTTTTTGTCTTCTTCTCTCTAATTAACCAAATGACAAGAGGACATATTCATGCAGACGTAAATGTTTGTATGAGTACATGTGTGAGTCTCCAAGTTAGTGATGTGTTACATTTCCCCAAGGGTTTTCAGTCTCTATCTTTCATATTCTTTGTAAAACCAAATTGTCATAATTCTAGCTGTTATTTGATAAAACATGCAATTCTGCACAGCACACAGTCTGACAAAGACATATTCATAATGATATATTCAGCCAACTAATAAGGCCCCCCGAGGGGGGGTGGGGGGTAGTGTAGTGCTAATGCTCATAATCCATCCAAAATCACTCTCATCTGTTTCCTGCATTGAAAGCCTTGGGGGAGAACACGCACCCTGTACTAAATTACTTTTCTGTACTCTGTGTAGCTACACACTTAACTTTGTGGGCCAAATTATATAATATATAATACAATTGTAGACTGATTATTTTTTTACTTTTTTTATGTAGGCATTTGATTGTACACACTTTGTTATAATGATCTGTCCACATTGAATGGATGAGGTGTTGTTTTTAAGCCGGTGCATAGTGAAGTGGTTATGTGTGTGTTTGTGTGGTTCAGTCTTAGGGTTATATAAGCTCAAAGGGGAGGGGATAAACATGTTGCATCACAGACCACGACCTTTTCTACAACAGTACTATTTTTCATTTCAGAAAAATAAAGTATCATCATATTTTATTCTAAATGTCAAATGTACCCCTGCTATTGTGGTTGCACTTCAGGTGTATTTCAAAAGCATAACATTCAAGTTGAATACTCAGTTTTCCTGGTCAACTTTCCTTTTCTTTGTAAATTTTGACAGCAACATCTTCACCTCTTTGTTGTTCTACGAAGACCCGGCCTACTCTGGCTTCCAGTAGGCTACGTATCGTCGCAACTATCAGCACATCTCTTGTGATTGGGCCAGCACCAATCTAAGGCAGACACAGCTCAGACAGTTAATATTTCTGACTCGGACATAGTCTTACAACTACAGTTACACTAGTTGTCGACATTTGTGTACAAGAGAAAATTAGATGCATTTTGTATCGGCAAATTATGAGCTGATAGCAAATTCTCCGGTGGAATGTTAATGCATGAACTCGGCAGCAACAACGCACAACTCTCTACAGCAGTTAACAACGCCAAGACAACCGTGTCAATGATAGGGAAATAAGCCATTTTAAAACCTGTATCTGGTGACAGGATCGCTGTGAGTGATCAACGTCACTAACTATTTATTGATCAATAGAAAATGAAATAGTTTAAAAATAGAAAACTTTACACTTCATAACGTATTGTATTGATAACATTGGGCTGGGTCTGGATTGACTTGCCGTTCAGTTCGGATGCAGACCATGGTCTGGACTTTGAAAAGCCCTACATTAGAGTAATAATGAGAGTTCTTAAGCTGCTTTAAGTAATACCCATTCCACTGAGTAGTTTGTTACAGAAATAATTGTTTGGCCATGGGAGCGTCCTCTTGGGATAGTGGTTAAGGTGCATGTCATACATTTGTGTAGTGTATAATCGGTTAGATTCCCAGCAGCAACCTTGCTTTAACATAATGGCCTTTTCAATCCATTTAGTAGGCATTGACTCTTGTGGAGTGGAAGTACCTCCCTACGTAAATACTATAAATGTGGGGACCTACTGGTCAACAAATACCTGAATATGATCATGAAATAATGTGAAATGTCCTTGAATTTGTTACAGTTCCTTAAAACATACATTAAAGTAAATGCTGATTGATCATTTTGAAATGCTTTTACCTCATGTGACTCACGGTTGTTTTCTAATGCATCTGTCTAATGTCTAGACTTGTGCTGATGACACAAGCCCTAAAAGTTGAAAGATGTTTAGATTTTCTGTCAGAATCACTTGAATAAACAAGGAACAGTGAAATCTGACAGTACGGTGACAGTAAAGCTCTTGGCAGTTCTTGTGTCAGTTGCCATTTTTCCCTCTGTTTATATTTTCTGTTGCTTAACAAAGTCAGATGCTCTGAACTGAATTTAAGTCTCACTTGTTATGCTCAGCCTCAGTCGACCAACTTCAGAGGGAAGTGTTCTGTGTGATGATTCGTCGACGTCCAACCAGACTCTCGTGCTCCGTGGTGTGATGAGGAGTGTGTTCATGGCATTAGATACACTGTGGGTGTCATGTATGACTATCACTGGGCACTGACTGTGTGTGTGTCTGTGTGTGTCTGTCTGGTGTCATTGCATGTCATTCGTTGGCTTTTGTTGCCTACCATGCTGACAGGCGTCAGTTTCAGTTCAACTGTCAGATTATGAGGCTTTTCATGTCTTTTTGAGGCAGTTTGGGTGTGGGGGGGGGGGTCTACACAAGTGTGTGATGTCTTCAGACAGAATTAGCATTGGAGCTCTGAGGGACCATCGCTGCTGGTGCAGAAAGCAATCTGTCAGCATGGCATTAGAAGGGAATATTTCCCTTATAACTAAGACTGCTGTATGATTGCTATTCTTTTATAGAAACTGTCTGTAAATAAGGGGGAGGAGAAAGAGACAAAGTGTTTGTTATATCTCTGTGAAACAGCTATAAACTCATATAAACTGATGCGTCTGACATACTGTATTTCAATTTCTATTTGCCTCATCCTCTGAAATGAATTTTGATATAATGGCCAAACATCTGTGTCTGTTCCTTTCCCAGCTGTGTTTCACCATCAGCTGAGGTAAAAAGCCTCCAGTGCCCTGCGTCGCCCCTCTGATAAGAACCATCGTTGTTCGCTGGATCGCCGGCATTTAGCCCGTAATTCTTTTCTTTATTCCACACAACAATTCAGTTCTGTGTGTGTCACTAAATGGTCAAACCTCACTTTGAGATAAGACACAAAGACTCCCTAAGGTGTCATATCTGAGCTCCTGGAATGAAGGTGGTTGCTGATGAGCTGGATCAGAGCATAATCAGAGCTATGGCACCCAGCGGAGCCAAGGAAATGAGCACCCGGCTGTCAGGCCACCTCAGGTGAAAATGAATGGATTCTTGTTCCTCTACTGTTTTAACACATAAAGACAGATGTACCCTTTTAAAAGTAACTAATACTTTTACTACTCCTAGACTTTGCCGTGGGTTCGACTTGGACCTGTGGCCCTTTGCTGTATGTCATTCCCCCTCTCTTTCCCCTTTCATGACTCCAGCTGTCCTATAAAATCAAGGCCTAAAATGCCAATTAAACCTTAAAATCTCTGTTTTGTAAATGTGTATGCAGTCACTTAAGCTTAGTTAATCTATATTATCTATAGTAACCCCAAATTAAATGAGTGTAATGTAAGAATGAGCTGAAGGAGAATGACCACTCGACTTAGGTCCACGCATTTTTTTAGCTTGTTTTGGCCCTTTGTTTAGGTTAAACAGTCAACATTTACTATATGATTCAGGCTCACCAACACAGCATGAGCAAAAGTCTGTTGTAAGAAAAATAGACAAGAAAATTTCCCACCAAACAACCAGTAAAGCTGAGTAGAAAGTCAAATATGCAGACCAAGTGGTGATGCACAATTAGAGAACTCAATTGTTTGGCAACACCTAAGCTATACCAGCAGTCAAAGGCGACAATGAGTAATGCTGGGTTTTCACAGGCAGCTTCAATACTAGCGGAGTGGAGTGGTTCTTCTCCTTCCCTATGAGAACAGCGGTATGGGTGAAAACCCAGCGTACGGGATGTTTGTCCGCTTGTTTTGGAGTTCTTTTGCACCCTAGTGGCGCAAGAAATTATCTATCTAAAAATTACCCCAAAAGAATTGTGCTAAAATTGTTGTTGTCTGAATTCCTTAAAGGAAGAGGTCGACATTTTTAGGAAATAAATTAGTCTCATGTCTGTACAGTAAATATGTAGCTGGAGCCAGCAGGTGGTTAGCTTAGCATAAAGACTGGAAGAAAAGGGGAAACAGCTAGCCTTGCTCTGTCCGATGGTAACAAAATCGGCCTACTAGCACCTCTAAAGCTGCTAAAACAAGATAAAGACTGAGACAGAAGAAAGACTGAGTACTATACAGAGATGTGTTTGCATTTATTTTAACTACTCACATAATCAGATTCATAGATAAGAACAAAATTAGCCTCTGATCCTCTGTTGATCCAGACGTGGGAGCATCAGTAACACAGAATGCTGTAAATCACAGCACTGGTGCTGAAGACAAGACAGGTCAGGTACAACAGGAACAGCCATTGTTTGTAAGAACTTAAAGGCAAACTTCCTGGTCCCATCCCAATTCTTCTCCTTTCAATTAATGGAGGTGAAACAAACAAAAAAAACAGACACAAACTGACAGGCTCGAGGTGCACATTACCCGTACCTGTCACCCTGAATGACGCCATTTCCTCGGCAAGCTCATTGGTAAACATAAAGTGTGTGTTGGTAGCCAGATGGAGAGCACGGGAGGTTATCTGCTCTCTCCCTCACTCACCGTATCAGCTTGACTGGATAAGAGAGGATCCAGACAGTCAGAACAGGAGCCCATTTTAAGAGCGTGATGGCACTGAAGTAATGAGGGTCTTCGTATGAACCTTATTGGGTCTGTCCTCACTTCACCCAACTGTCCACCATCCTCCTCGCCCAGTGTATCCCCTCCAGAGCCTCACATCTGATCCCTGATGCCATTTTCCACCCACTGGTGTCACAGAAATGTATCCGTACCTGTTACAAGGCCCAGCATTGTTTCTTTCCCCACATTTTTTTTCTTCTTCTTTTTTTCCACCCTTTCTACCTTGCAGGAAAAGTTTCTCTCGTTATATGTCCTCCGCTCTGAGCAGAATTTTAATTTGGTTGACACTCAAGGCTTGGGAAAGACAAGGCAATAACTCATCCTGTCTGAATGCTGATGGCAGGAGTTGAGCCTTGAATGAAATCATTGGGGTTCAACTCCATCCAATGTTCCAAATTATCTGATGAGCTTTAACAACCTGCCGTCCTGGGTCATATGCAAATGTAATGATATTTTTAATGGACTTTGTAAAAGTCTGACATCTGTCTCGCTCCATTTCCTGCCTGTGCCACTTCCTTAACATACTGGAATTGTTTTACATACAGCCACTGATGCCGAAGTGGTGGCTGAACTCTGACCTTTGGGAGGTCATCACTATAATGAAAACAATTAAATCAAATACACATACAGAAAGGCAATTTACATTATAATTCACCTTTTGTGAGACGTAAATGCATAAGGAAACCATCAGGAAATTAAGTTTATGTTTTAGCTTAAGTTAGTTTACAGTTGCTAGGTAACAGTGGTGGAAGAAGTACTCAGATATTTTACCTGAGTAAAAATATTAATACCACAGTGTAGAAATACTCTGTTATAGGGCTGCAACTAATGATTATTTTCATTGACTCAAATGTCTTGTTTTGTCTACAACTCAAAGATATTCAGTTTACTGTCATAGAGGAGAGAAGAAACTAGAAAATATTCCCATTTAAGAAACTGGAACCAGATAATCTTTACATTTTACTTTTTTTTCAAAAACCGATTAATCGATTATCAAAATAGTTCTACTCTACAGCTCTACTCTGATTCAAGTAAAAGTCCTGCATTAAAATTTTAGCATCAATGGTATTTTCATTAAAGAAAAAAGTACTTATGCAAAATGCCCTGTTTCTGAATTACATATAGCCTATATTGTATTACCGGATTATAATTAGTGATGCTTTAATGTGTTCATCACTTTAATGTTGCAGCTGGTAAAGGTGGAGCTAAATTAAATTACTTTATACACTGCTTGACCTATAATGATATATCATAATTGATTTGTTAATAATCTGAACCTGCAAATTAACAATCAACTAAAGCTGCCACATGAATGTAGTGAAGTAAACAGTACAATATCTCTTTCTGAGAAGTAGTGGAGTATAAAGTAGCATAAAATGGAAATATTCAAGTGAAGAACAAGTACTGCAAAATTGTACTTAAGTACAGTACCTGCGTAAATATGCTTACATTCCACCACTGCAAGGTAATGCAGGTAAATGGGGCAGACTAATTAAAAAAATAAGTGCGGCTTACAGTAGTATCTCTGACAGAATATTTAAGAGTTAGCAAAACAGCAGTATATTCGTGAGCTACACTGACAGAAACTCCTGTCCACAAGAGGAATAATACGCACATACGGATGTTGTGAGAAGAATATTGGTAATATGGTAGTGGCCCGTATAAAAGTACTTCCATACAAAGGGCTCTCAAGTGTCACGCATTGAGCGTGACAGTCACTCATTTCGGTCTTTTGTCACGCACTCCCGCCACACATTGTATTTCTCACGCAGAAAAACTATAATATATTTAATATGCTGCAGCGCCCAAAATTTCTCTGGCCGCGCCGCTCTCACTATGGAACCGGCAGAAATCAAGCGTCTCCCCTGGAGTTCTTAGTCGAGCCTGACACTTATCAGCCAATCAGAAAAGAAAGGGGCTACACCAGACGCAGCGTCAGCTGATTTTGCCGAGGCTTCGGCTTGAATGTTCTGAGTGTTGCCCTGAATGCATTTTGAAAAGTTGACTGACAAATATGAAACGTGGCTTATTGTCCACTCTCACTGTAAAAAGCTGCAGCTTCAGGTTTATGGACGCGCCCTGCTGTGGAGATGCTGCGGCAGATGTGACGCGTTTGAGCTCCGTTAATTCTGTTTTCCACCTCCGACGTAGAGCAGCGTTCAGCCACTTCACTAAACTTTGTCTCATTCAGAGACCCAAACGGGGCTCTGGTCTGTTAGAAGGTCTGAGGTCTACCGTATCAGCAGAGCAATCACGTAACGCACAGCAGACTATTGTGCAGATGGATTATTTTCTGAAATATTGTGACTGTATTCTTGTAATATCCTATTATCACTTTATTTTACACAAAATATCACGACTCTCAGAGAGCATGGGATGAGTTATATTTTGAATGTGCAAAAGTTTTGGACATGAGCAGAAATCTTGCTCAAACACATCTGAAATATTAAAGTCCAGGGGTTTATTAATCCATTAAATTTAATAATGTATAATTGAGGTGAATAATTGTCAAATGCACATTTAAGGAGGTTACTTCCCCAACAAAAGATGCAAAAGAGAAGGTAAGAGTAAATGATGCCTAAGCTACATGTGTGCTGACTCAGATATAATTAGAAAAGTTGATCCAAAGGAGAATAAATAGTTGAAAGCAATGCAGAATACCCGAGAGCCTTACTGCAATATATTCCATTATGTTTTTATATTTGAATTGTAATTTGTGTCCCTTTACATAAAGATATTTCCAGCATATTGATTCAGAAAAAGGTACTAATATGTGCATAGAAATTCACCACAATGCAGGAAATGAAGTGTTTAATGCTCAACATTTTCTGGGGGTGGACCCCCAGAACCCCCCCATCATAAGTCACCAAACAAATCTGGAACCAGAACCCTGTCCTTTGTCCAGCTATGATTATTGGTGCCATCTAACTAACATCTACAAACTGGAAGCTATAATGAACGTACACTGGCTATTAACAAGCTGGGGGGGGGGAGGAATGTCACTCTTGCCTGTCTTCAAAACTTGAGAGCCCTGCATACAGTTGGGAGAATCTTAACACAAAGATTTGAAAAAAAAATGGTCAAAACCACTGGATCCCACATTTCCCAAAATGCAACTTGATATTTAGGTGGTATCCACACGGAAACGTATTTCAATGCAAACGCACATCTTTTGCATCGTTTGGGCCGACTGTCCACATGAATCCTGTAAACGCATTGCCCGTAAACGCACTTTTTTGAAACCTGGTCCCAGGGTGAATAAAAAAAAAGCCGGCTCACGTTTGGCTTCATATGGACGGCGAAACCGCATACGTGCGTATCGATGATGACATCCCCACACACCTCGGACTCAAAGCTCCGCCTTCAACCCAGCTGACAGCGCTAGCAGGGACGCAACGCTGCTAGCTCGCTAATCTGTCTGTTCATCAACTCCTTGAACGGATTATAGTAACTTTTAGCACCGCTTATTGTAGAAAGGCTACCGCAAGAAAAACGTGTAGCTAGATTATCAAAAAGACATCGGATCATTGATGTTTGTTGACTGCCGATGTTAGCTAGCAGAGCTAGCGTTAGCGTTAGCGCGCTAGCTAGCGCTCTTCTTCTTCGTTCCGTTAATTTCTGTAGCAGTAACAGCGCCGCCTACAGGCCTGGCATATGAAGTACCGTGTTGAGTCATTTAAAAATGGATTCATGTGTACGTGAATTTTCTTGAACCGAATCCAGGGAAGACGGATGCGTTTTCATCCTGACGTCTTCGTCTGGATGGGGCCTTAGATCTGAGATCTTCAACAGGGGGTCCGGGACCCTTAGGGGATCCTCATAGTTGCTGCAGGGGGGCCCCAAGCTATTGTTTATTGTTGTATGTCTGAAAATATACATACACATGAATCCAACATATTGTTAACAAAGATAAATCGGCCTATTTGTGATTTGTGTTTACACAACATTGATGATAGGCTTATTGTCCTGTAGGTAAGGTAGCCAATAAGGTAGCCATCCACAGATACAGTTAAACTTAAGGATTCACTGTGCTACATGTATATTTAACACTAAACATGTACATGTATATTGTGTTGCTTCATAAAAAGATATGTATAAAGGCTTTAGGCTGGCCAACATGTTATTGTAGGCCCAGTTTAAAATGCAACTAAATTTGATACAATATGTAGTTGGGGGTCCCAGCTCCATCTCTCTTTCAGCTTAGGGGTCCTTGGCCTTGAAAACATTGAAGACACCTGATTTAGATGTTTAGATTTATTTCTTTTATTCGTAATGTCGTATCATGAGGAGTTCTGTGGACTACTCCACATTATGGTTAGGTACTTTGAACACAGCTTGCTCTGTTGTATCTGTCTGACATAGCCTTTAGAAAATATTTTTCAGCTTTAGGGCTTTATTCTTAAATGTATTAGAGCCTGCAGGTGTTTTTAAAATCTCCCTTGAACACGACAACCCTTCCTCCACTATCAGCCATGTCTACCCACAAGCCCCCAGTGTCTGTTAAACCAACATCCTAATCACTTAAAGTCATCACTGAGCAAACACCATTGTTATTTTTTGCATTCACACAGCTCAGTGAGAGGTCTGCCTGTGCTTTAGTGATGAAGAAACCCTTTGATCTTGCCATTCCTTGTGATAAATATTAATCAAGATGCTAATGTTGTCAACTCCTGTGTTTATGGTTGATAGATCTCTTAGTTATATTAATTGCCTTTCATGAATATTTCCCTCTAACACATTGATTCATAAGGTGTAACAGTGGTTAGCAGCAGGAGGAGGATATGATACGTGGATGATGTATACTTCCACTGGCAGCCTCCCGGCAGCTGCTCTATTCAGAGTGACTGACGGTTTGGGCTGAAGGTAAGAGGACGGCTAAATCTTCACTGCTGCTGCAGCACCAGTGATTACTCTTGCTCCCCTGCAACAGGGGAAAAACATAAAGCATGTTGCTAGCAGTGACAAGGCTGCAGCTGTATGGGCCTAGTCTTAAGACTCCAGAGGAACTGCCCCCCCCCCTCCCTAGCATGGCATGATAGCTGCCACAACCCCCCACTCCATCTCCCAAAAACAGCAGTCTACCAACCTTGAACAAAGATTAGACACGTCACTCAGACAAATGGTCAAGGTGAGGATTAGGGCTGGATTACGTGTCCTAGATGAGCGGGTGTTGGGGCACTCTGCATTCCTGACATGCTTTGGAGATGACCACACTGACAGGCACTGGTAGACAAGGGCAGCACTATGGGGTCTGCATTGTGCCATCCAAATGATTTTGATATATCTGAACGTACGTTGTTGGAGAATAATGTTCATGCCTGTCTGTCTCTCTGCCTGCCTGTCTCTTACCAGGGTTAAAATGTTTAATTATAATCATCAGCGTTTTTAGGTGGTTTCTAGATCTCTACAACTAAAAGCACAAAATAGAAATATATAAAGGATGAGACAAATTACTTTTAAAATGCCAAAGACACAAAAAAAGTAAAATTTCAATATTTTTTTTTACATTTAAAATACAATTATGAATTCCCACTGCTGGTGGGAAGATTAAATAGTGGCCTATAGTAGACCTTTTCACAAAATAACCAGTTTATGTTCATTTACACCTTTGATTCATCAATATGAATGACATGTTGTGGAATCTCATGGTCTTTGATGGCAGCTCAGGAGTTAAAATATTTTTGGTCTATTTATAGATTGTTTTTTTTTTTTTAATCAATTTATTCCATAAAAACGTCTTTGCGGTAGTGACTGCACATTGAAGCTGTAAAAATATGATCAAGAAAGTTATATTAACATTGACGAGCTTTATCAAGCTCAAATAGGGGTACAATGGGCCACAGGCTTAAATACATGAAAACAGTTTTATCACGCAGGTGTGTAAAATACATTGCATGTTCATCTTGCAGTAGCCAGCCCTGCAGTACACACTGATACACACACACACACATTCAATTGTTGTATTGATACAAAAATGGATTGATTTGTATTGTTGGCACAGTTGTGACTCCATAGTTACACACAGGAGAGGATGCAGTTTTTGCTCAACAGACCTCTGAGTATATCAGCATAGAGGAAAAAGCCACTTTGAAGGCCCCCAAACCCCTATACGCTGTCTGTCCTGAGGGAAGGAAAACCATTCTGCACTCTACAGCAGGGGTCACTGTTGAACTGAAGCATTCTTTTAAGTTTGTATCTGTCTGCCTCACCCTCTCTTCTTCTCACTCTCCTTTCCCTTCACTGTCAGAGAAAATGTAGCATGACAGAGCTGGAACAATAGCTTGATTTGATATCTAGGTCATGCCAAATCTTCTTATCTTAGCAAAGAGAATATTTATTAACGGGCTGAGTGACTTGCAGTGTAGGCTGCTGTTAGCGGATAGATCGGGGTGAATAATTAAGTTGTGGGCTACATCTGCATGACTGAGGAGGTGCATACAGTGGAGTGCAGTGAGTTAGGTGCTACCTTGTCAAAAAGGCTTAAGGGAGAATGGGAACAGAGTGAGGAATAAAAATAAGGCATTTGATTAATGTGGCAGGTTTGGAGAATGATGTGGTTTGGAGTTTTGTAGGTCATGGTAGTTAGTCAAAGGGGGATGTGAGGGCCTTAGTTGATATCGGAGGTGGAAATTCTAATTTTTGCAGGGAAAATTTACTTCAGGTGAGTTTATGAGGCAGCAGAGGCGTTCAAATTACATAACGATGCCTTGTGCATTGGCATTTTGTGCTGGAAAATGCAGCAGAAAATCAGTTGACTAATTCAGTCTACATAAAATGATATTGCAAGGGTGTGAAAATACTGCAGCAAAATCAATCTTAGCAATAGGCTATAGGACATTTTGACATGTCAGTATGAATAGCACAGGTGTAAATTACAAAATTACGATCCTGGTTTTAAATATTTCACCTTGACACTAGTGGAATGTGACAGAAAATTCTTTCCACCAGGCCCACACTTAATGGTCTTTATAAACAATTGAAGTTCCCTCAGTGATCTTTTTGTTTTAATTGGTAAAAAATTGTCAATCAACGTGAATTTAAAAACAGTATACAAACTAATCAGCTATTTCAATGATATATTATAATTAAGTGATTGAAGCCTTTTTGTTATCTCCTCATTATCTATAACTAAATATTGGTTCCAAACATCAGCAGGGAAGCATGTGTACACAAGTGCCCTCCTTATTGAATCCGCCAAGGAGGAAGTGTTTTCGCCTCGGTTTGTCGGTGTGTTTGCTTGTCTGTCAGCAGGACTACGGAAAAACTAGTGACCCGATTTTCATTTGGTCGAAGGGTGTAGCATGGGCCACGCAGGAACCCAATGAATCTTGGAGCAGATCGAAATTACGGTGCTGATACCCAATTCTTTTTTCAGAGATGGTGTCTACAATCTACCCCCATATATGACCACCTGTACTAGCCCAAAACATACTTAAATCACATCGTCTGCTGATTGAGGCCAGGAGAAGTGTTTGAAAGTTCCAATAAGTGGACCTTGCACCTTGCAAATTTTTTTTGTCAAACTACTCGGCCTACTGTATTTTCAATGTCAGCAATGAACCCTCAAGCTCAGGTAATGAAGTGGTCTGCCTTCAGGGGCTTTGAGACTCAATGAATTTCTTATTAAGCTAGACCTTTTTTTATTATCTAAAAACGTGTCCCTTTTGATGATGAGTGGAACAACCTTTTTTAATAATAAGATTCTAAGAAAATGTACAGTAATGGGGAGCACTTCATCAGCATAGACGATTGGAGTAGGTGAATAGTTTCTATACGGTTCATTTAGTCATGACTGTATGTTGAAAATGGACCACCAATTTCTACTTCTATAGTCATAGCCATCTTTAAAACACAAATTATTCCCACTACCTTTTTTTGCATCTACACATACACAAAGACAAACATTTGTAATATAAGGAACACATTGTAACTGCGACCGAGCCAGTCCCTCATAAATCACATGACCATTTATCCATTTCCTGTGACAGTGATGTAACCGTTACTCCTCACTAAACGAGAAGAGAGGATCTTAAGGCGCAGCTGATCAATGAGGGTCTTTGCCCCTTTTGACGGGGGCTTTGTGGACAGAATACCGAAAAGGCCTCTGGGAATAGCTGGCCCTGGGGTCGCCCAATGATTCAGAAGAGGCTCAGAGAGCTGGAGGCGAGGAGATCTGTGTCTATACACAAACTCCTTCCCTCTGAACAAGCAGGGGCTAGAGAGGGCAAAGGGGACCTCGTTTATATAGTTACAAGGTCTGAATATTAATTAGAGGGATACTGAAAGCTCGGCTAACCTCTTCAACCCCGCTCCGCTCGGTATTTTTTTTTAAATTTGCTTTCTTAATCCTCTTGCCTTAACAGAGGTGCCACTAGCTGCAGGCGCTACATGACCTCTCAGCCTTCTGCTCCAACTTGCAGACGCTCCCTCCATCTCAGTTGTACAGGTATTTTGAGTCATAAACCACGGTGCTCTGGTGTTTGCACGGTGGATTAAAGAACATTACTGACCGGCAGAATGAAATTGGAGATTGTGCAAGGCTGTGTGTCTTTTAAAGTAGAGATGCGAAAATGTGGTAACGTATTAGAGCAGAGATCTGCAACAACCCCTAGGGGGTCCTTAGAGACACAACAGGGGGGGGGGGGGGGGGCTCCAAATTATTGTTAATTTTTGAAAAAGAAATTTCAGAAATGAATATGTCTTAACATGAATCCAGCATATTATTAGCAAATATAAATCTCCACTAATGATAGGCTTACTGGCCCATAGGTAAGGTAGTCACTAAGATAGCCATCCACATATACAGTTAATCCTAAGGATTCACTGTGCCACGTGTGTGTGTAACAATAAAAGATGATTTATGAAATCATGCCAACAAATATTATTTTAATATCTTAGTATTCTATGCACTAAACATGTATGTAAAGGCTTTGGGCTGCCCTACACTTTATTGTAGGCCCAATATTCAACTTCATTTTATACAATATATGTAGTTAAGGGGTCCTTGGTTAAAAAAAACATTGACGACCCCTGTATTAGAGTTTAAAGTGCTCCAAAATAAACCTATAGAATGCTGAATTAGTGTGTCTCATTTAACTGTAATTCAGTGGTTTGCAATTATAGATTTGTAATATTTTATCATGTGTCTGCCTTTAGAGAAGAGAACACTGGAATACTTCAGCGAGGACTAACCGAACCTCATTTTAGACTCTTTATGTACAGTTTTGGGACATTTGCAACAAGAGCTCAGCACGGACCAGGGCTAGCTACGTTGGTAATGGGTGGCTTTATATCAGGCATTGTATCGGAAGCTGCCACTTCCAGAAGTATTTTTTTTTTTTTTTTTTTTTGCAGTTCTATATCCATCCATCCATCGTCGTCCGCTTATCCGTGGTCGGGTCGCGGGGGGAGCAGCTCCAGCAAGGGACCCCAAACTTCCCTTTCCCGAGCCACATTAACCAGCTCTGACTGGGGGATCCCGAGGCGTTCCCAGGCCAGGTTGGAGATGTAATCCCTCCACCTAGTCCTGGGTCTTCCCCGAGGCCTCCTCCCAGCTGGACGTGCCTGGAACACCTCCATAGGGAGGCGCCCAGGGGGCATCCTTACCAGATGCCCGAACCACCTCAACTGGCTCCTTTCGACGTGAAGGAGCAGCGGCTCTACTCCGAGCTCCTCACGGATGACTGAGCTTCTCACCCTATCTCTAAGGGAGACGCCAGCCACCCTCCTGAGGAAACCCATTTCGGCCGCTTGTACCCTGGATCTCGTTCTTTCGGTCATGACCCAACCTTCATGACCATAGGTGAGGGTAGGAACGAAAACTGACCGGTAGATCGAGAGCTTTGCCTTCCGGCTCAGCTCTCTTTTCGTCACAACGGTGCGATAAACTGAATGTAATACCGCCCACGCTGCGCCGATTCTCCGACCAATCTCCCGCTCCATTGTCCCCTCACTCGCGAACAAGACCCCAAGGTACTTAAACTCCTTCACTTGGGGTAAGGACTCATTCCCTACCTGGAGAAGGCACTCCATCGGTTTCCTGCTGAGAACCATGGCCTCAGATTTAGAGGTGCTGATCCTCATCCCAGCCGCTTCACACTCGGCTGCAAAACGATCCAGTGAGTGCTGAAGGTCACAGGCCGATGATGCCATCAGGACCACATCATCTGCAAAGAGCAGCGATGAGATCCCGAGCCCACCGAACTGCAACCCCTCCCTACCACGACTACGCCTCGATATCCTGTCCATAAATACTACGAACAGGATTGGTGACAAAGCGCAGCCCTGGCGGAGGCCAACCCTCACCTGAAACGTGTCCGACTTACTGCCGAGAACCCGGACACAGCTCTCGCTTTGGTCATACAGAGATTGGATGGCCCTGAGAAGGGACCCCCTCACCCCATACTCCCGCAGCACCTCCCACAAAGTCTCCCGGGGGACCCGGTCATATGCCTTCTCCAGATCCACAAAACACATGTAGACTGGATGGGCATACTCCCAGGCTCCCTCCAGGATCCTTGCTAGAGTAAAGAGCTGATCCGTTGTTCCACGACCAGGACGGAATCCGCATTGTTCCTCTTCCACCTGAGGTTCGACTATCGGCCGAACCCTCCTTTCCAGCACCTTGGAGTAGACTTTACCAGGGAGGCTGAGAAGTGTGATACCCCTGTAATTGGTACACACCCTCTGGTCCCCCTTTTTGAAGAGGGGAACCACCACCCCGGTCTGCCACTCCTTTGGCACTGTCCCAGACTTCCACGCAATGTTGAGTAGGCGTGTCAACCAAGACAGCCCCTCCACACCCAGAGCTTTCAACATTTCTGGACGGATCTCATCAATCCCTGGGGCTTTGCCACTGTGGAGTTGTTTGACTACCTCAGTGACCTCCACCAGGGAAATTGACGACAATCCCCCATCATCCTCCAGCTCTGCCTCTAACAAAGAGCGCGCATCAGCTGGATTTAGGAGTTCCTCAAAGTGCTCCTTCCACCGCCCTATTACCTCCTCAGTTGAGGTCAACAACGTCCCATCCTTACTGTACACAGCTTGGATGGTTCCCCGCTTCCCCCTTCTGAGGTGGCGGACGGTTTTCCAGAAGCGCCTTGGTGCCGACCGAAAGTCCTTCTCCATGTCTTCTCCGAACTTCTCCCACACCCGCTGCTTTGCCTCTTTCACGGCAGAGGCTGCAGTCCTTCGGGCCCGTCGGTACCTTGCAACTGCCTCCGGAGTCCTCTGGGATAACATATCCCGGAAAGACTCCTTCTTCAGTCGGACGGCTTCCCTGACCACCGGTGTCCACCACGGTGTTCGAGGGTTACCGCCCCTTGAGGCACCTAAGACCCTAAGACCACAGCTCCCTGCCGCAGCTTCAGCAATGGAAACTTTGAACATTGTCCACTCAGGTTCAATGCCCCCAGCCTCCACAGGGATGCACGAAAAGCTCCGCCGGAGGTGTGAGTTGAAGGTCTGTCGGACAGGAGCTTCCTCCAGACGTTCCCAATTTACCCGCACCACCCGTTTGGGCTTACCAGGTCTGTCCAGAGTCCTCCCCCACCCCCTGACCCAACTCACCACCAGATGGTGATCAGTTGACAGCTCCGCCCCTCTCTTTACCCGAGTGTCCAAAACATACGGCCTCAAATCAGATGAAACGATTATAAAATCGATCATTGACCTTCGGCCTAGGGTGCTCTGGTACCAAGTACACTTATGAGCATCCCTATGTTCGAACATGGTGTTTGTTATAGACAATCCATGACTAGCACAGAAGTCCAATAACAGACAACCACTCTGGTTTAGATCAGGGAGGCCGTTCCTCCCAATCACGCCTCTCCATGTATCTCCGTCATTGCCCACATGTGCGTTGAAGTCCCCCAGCAGAACTATGGAGTCCCCCTCCGGAGCCCCATACAGGACTCCATTCAAGGTCTCCAAGAAGGCCGAATACTCTGAACTCTTGTTTGGTGCATATGCACAAACAACAGTCAGAGTTTTCCCCCCAACAACCCGCAGGCGTAGGGAGGCGACCCTCTCGTCCACCGGGGTAAACTCCAACGTTGCGGCGCTCAGCCGGGGACTTGTGAGTATCCCCACACCCGCCTGGCGCCTCACACCCTGGGCAACTCCGGAGAAGAAAAGAGTCCAACCCCTCTCCAGGAGTACGGTTCCAGAACCGAGACTATGCGTAGAGGTAAGCCCCACCAGATCCAACTGGTAGCGCTCCACCTCACGCACAAGTTCCGGCTCCTTCCCCCACAGCGAGGTGACATTCCATGTCCCCAGAGCCAGCCTCTGCTGCCCGGGTCTGGTCCGTCGAGGCCCCTGACCTTCACCGCCGTGCAGTTCTATAATCCTGTTAATATTCTTTTTTTTTAAGAATATTTTTTGGGACTTTTCCCTTTATTTGAAAGTGACAGTGGATAGACAGGAAAGGTGGGAGAGAAATGGGGGATGACATGCAGCAAAGGGCCGCAGGTTGGACTCGAACCCCGGGCCGCTGCAGAGGACTCAGCCTACATGGGACGCACGCTCTTACTTGGTGAGCTAGGGGTTGCCCCTTAAACCATATTCTTAATGAACATTTTGCCTCAGCCACTGTTGCTATGAAAGAAGCCAGTCAAAAGAAGTGAATCAGAGAGCTAGGGAGTTTTGAGTGCCATAGTTGCCAAATTAATCCTATATTGACAGATTATATTGTCTTTTTCTCAACATGTACAAAAACAAAAAATCAAAGCCAGTGTTTGGATATTGTATTTGGATACAGAGACTTGTACCTGTAATTATTTTCAAAGAACCAGATTTATCTTTTGTACTGATGAGAATTTCATGCTGATCGAAGCTGCTCCAACTGTGAGTCAGCTGAATAAGCTTATTAATCGTGTATTTATATAGTGTAAGACGTGGATTTTAACCCTAAAATTCCTTTCACATGTTCACTACTTTAGGTCAAAGTAGTCAGGATGTGTCTGCAGAGAAACAATGAAAGGGAAAGTGCTGTTAGTTCCTGCAGTATAAGATTAATAACCATAACCACAGGATGACTGTATGAAGGTGACTGAGAGAATTACAGGCAGCTTCGAATTGTTTATCTTCACAAATGATAAGCATGGCACAGACATATAAATTATCGCTCTAATCTTTGCCATTTATCGTAGTTCCACTTACAACTTTTGAGATGCCTCCAGTGCTCTCAATCAAATCAATTATGAAGAGGTTTTTTATGAAAATGAGTGTTAGAGGAGTGCCAAAGCTGTATCTGCTCTGAATCCAGAATGCAGATTGCTGTAGACAGTAAAGTGCTGTATCGGACTCTTGTCTTGTCAGTTATGGGGATAGGCAGGATGGAGCTTGTATTTAGCTTTATTTTCTCAGGTTAATGTGCTTTTACTTCACATATGTAATCACTTTGCTCATTGATGAATATTCCCATATGCTCAACTTATATAAAGTCTAGCTGGGTCTCCTGTGTGCCACTGTATTTATGGTGCAGGTAGAAAAAGCAAGAGAAAGTATGCAGAGACTTACAGTCACATATATTAATGCCATGAGGTTGTTATTGTATGCCAAGGTTTTATAATGCTAGTTATACTGTATGTCTGACAACATAAATGTGCCCACATATAATGTATGCAGATTGGAAAAAGTAGAGGGCAGAATGTTCTGGCAAAATAAAAAATCAAATTACATTTTGAGAATACTGGATATTAAAATGGACCTTTGGTCTGAAATAAAGCACCCATAGTTCATTGAGAGATTAAATATTACACATCATCTAAGTCGTATCTAAGACAGACAGAAAATGCAATATATATGTATGTATATATATGTACACACCAATATCTGCACAAACAACAGTCTCTTTGTAAATATGCACAAGAGTTATGTGTCCTTTTATTGAGCACTATAAAAAACACCTTGAGCCATGAAGACTGAGATATACAGACAGCATGTTCCAGCTTTTGAAGAACATCTCACAAACTTGCCATGTGGTTTATTCTGCCATCCATCCAGCAACCCAAATCACAACATGCACACAAGTAAATATGTCATTATTATTTAACCAATTTCACCAATTCCATGAGAAGATAAAGATGCGTTGTATAAGGAGCTAACCGATTTGAGAAAATATTTGACTGAAAGCAACTATCTTCTAGTTCAGGGATTCCCAAAGTGTGGTACGCGCACCCCCAGGGGTACGCGAGCTGCCACCAGGGGGTGCGCGAGAGGAAAAAGTTAATGGCGATCTGTTTTTTTAAGTGGGATTTTTCCATACAATAAAAAACATGAACAGTAAACATTTCCTTTGTAATCGCTTTTATTTTAAATAAAAAACTATAATTTATTAGTTTTTGATAGAAACGTAGAAGAAGACAGCTGCAGTCTTCTTCTACACTGCTCTTCTTTCATGCACTGCAGCCGCCAACTCGTTTCATTCATTCCATATTATAAATATGCTTAACTGGCTGAAATCAGGGAAACTGTCAAGTAGGACGTCTTATGATAAAGTTGTCAGTCATAAAGGAGGAGAGGGACCAAGAGAGAGTGAGGATTTGGAGGCAACAGAGACGGAGAGAATAGAGAAAGAAAATGAGCGGGAGTCCGAAGATGCGCCGCAGGAAACCGAAGAGGAGGGAAGGAGATGGCAAAAAAGAGGTGATGAGGGTGAACACCAGACAGGGGGAAAAAAAAGAAAATATGATGACAATTATCTGGGTCTGGGTTTCACTTGGATCGGCGATACAGATTGCCCGAAGCCTCAGTGCGTGTTGTGCAGTGAAGTTCTAGCAAACAGCTGTCTGAAGCCGTCTTATCTCCGTCGTCATCTGCACACGAAACATGGCAATTTAAGCCAAAAGCCCCTTACATTTTTAAAGCTAAGTTGGAGGAGTTACAGAAAAGCCCAAAAAAAATGCTGTTTCATTCATGCGTTGGGTCTACGAAAGACGCATTACGGGCGTCATATCTGCTCAGTTACAGAGTGGGGAGAAAGGGGCTGCCGCACACAATTGCCGAAGACGTGTGTTTGCCAGCGATTGAGACTATGCACTTTGTTAATTATGTTGTGGATCGTGTGTAGGCAAATTTTATTGTCGCACTTGAAAAGTTTCAGATTGATCCTCGTTTTTATTTAGCCTAGGCCTATTTTATCTATTTCGGAGCCTATTCTCTTTAATGTTGTGGATCGTTTGTAACTTCATTGCAATTTAATTCAAGGTACCGTCGTTCTAATTCCCATAACAGTTGTGTTATGATGATGATGATGCTAGCTCCACGGTCATTTAATAGGCCTGGCCTATTGCTGCAATGTTTCTTTTGCGCGGCTGAAAATAACCGTGCTTTCTGTTACTGAGCCTGTGTCTGTCACTCGTCCTCTTAAAAGTGGAAGCTTGTGCGTAGCTTTGTTGTATTATATTGAAATTTTGTTGATGTTGTTATTGTCATGCGTGTTTTGTTTTTTTGCGCATGATTAAACAGGAGTCTTTATATGGCGATAAAACAAATCTCTGTTGCGTTTTTTTTTTTTAAGTGGGGATTGGGGGTGCGCCAACCCTGTTGGGACATAAAAGGGGGTGCGCAGGAAAAAAAGTTTGGGAACCGCTGTTCTAGTTTGATGACCTGTCTCTGCTGGTTTGTCAGATATGTTTTGTGACGGCATATGAGAAGCGGCTCGTGAAAGTCTATCAAGCTGTCACGCTGTTGATTGCATGGCATTTGTGCCATGGCTCCCCTCCTGATGGATGATGGACCCTGTGAAGACCGACTGCTGGAGACAGATGACTGACTGTGATAGTGTGAATGTAACTCACCCCCCAGTGAGAGGGAAGCAGGCTCTGGTTTTTGCAGGAGTGAGCAGCGGGAATCTTTCCAGACTTCGAGGCAGTTAAAAGCCTTCACTGTGGGAAAAGTTACTTATCTGTCTGGGCTGATTGGGAGGGCGGGGGAGGGAGGGAAGGAAGGAGGGCGGCTGAGGTGGGGATGTTGAGTGTTGTGCTGGTTTCCTGAGAGCCAGACCTGAGAATCCTGCCTAAATTATTCGCCGTGAACATAACACGGACATACATTAAAAATCAAACAGCAGAGCAGACAATCATAACTAGTCAGAACTGAAGGTAACACCATTATAATCATGCAGAGGCCAATCAAATCAAACCTGGTGGACAGATATCCTGAGTTTCACCATAAAGGTTCTCTGATTTACTGGTTGTGTTATTAGGTGCATACAGAATAATTTATCAGTGGACAGAAAGCAGCGGGGGTGTGGGGGGGGGGGGGGCAGTGGAGCTGCACCGGAGGCCACTGTTCTTATTGTTACTTCACAGAGGCTTTGCACTTTATTTTAGGCTCTTAACAAGTCACTGTGCTTTTTCCATTAGACAGGATACAGAATGTATGCCGCTATCCTTTGTAATGTAATCCAGGATGGGTGTTCATACTGTACAGATCTTTTTAAATGGTGGCTGGCTATTTTCTGGGACTTTTATTTGTGTTAAACCAAGTGAAAATTCCAATAATGTGGTGATAAAATCCTGTTTATATCTACACTTGCAGTTTAAAATGTCTAAGGAAAGTGCAAGATTAGCCTAGATGCCAGCCAAATTTAGCCCCGCCCACAACATTTGAGGTCGGGAAATTCGTATATTCTGACTATAATCTGAGTATGACGACGTCAGGCTAGTGGAACATAGCTATCGAAAAAGCTACATTTCACAAGAAGTTATTTAATTACTCTGGCAGATTGTATCACTTGTTTGTAGCCTATATTATTTAAAGGGAGCCTGTCATGCCACTGTGGCCACAAGTGACAATTGTGGGATAATGGAAACTGTTGAAACATTGCATAACAGTAGTGCCACTCCAGAAGAGTCATAGCAACGCCTATCACAGTTTGTTAACCTGTGACTGGATTCAGGTTGTTTTGTTGCTTATAAACTCAACTTTTCATTAGTACGAGACATAATGTGATAGTTCTTCTTTTAAAAGTTACAAAGTCTTGCTCTCTAGAGTCAGAGCTAAATGAAAGTTAATTAGGATTTTTGTTGAGAGAAAAAAGACGTGCAAAGCCATGGACATATCTCACAAGTTGTTAAGAAAATAAATTGGCAGATAATTAAAAGAGAGGAAAACCTAAACAGTACATTACACGGTCAAAAGTATGTGGACACCTGACAACTACAGTGTTATTGTTGAACGTGTTATCCAAATTTATGGGCATTAATCTGCTGCTTTATAGGCACAAGATGTTGAAACCTGGCTGCAGGAATTTGCTCCCACTCAGCCTGAAGAGCATCAGTGAGCATCTGGTTCTGGTGATGAGGCCTGGCTCACAGTCGGTGTTCCAGTTCATCACATTAGGTTGAGATCAGGGCTCTGTGCAGACCAATCATGTTCTCCCACACCACACTCCAAAAACTATATCTTAAGTGCCTGGCTTTGTGCATGGGGTAACACAGAATATCAGTGTAGGTTTTGCTTAGTCTATATCTTTCGCGTTCCACTTCCGGGATTGTGCAGCTGCAGCTTGAAATTCCGCCAGATGTCCTTTTTGCACTATCTTTGTGTTGAATTTTAAACTCCGGTGGATTTATGAGGACTATGGTTAACTGCTCCTCAGATCTCTATTTTGCAAGGGACCGGGGCTCTGCCCGCTGTTTAGCGCCACCCATGACGATTGTGATTGGTTTAAAGAAATGCCAATAAACCAGAGCATGTTTTTCTCCCATCCTGGAATGCTGTATGGACTAGCCAGACCCTCCTCTGGTCTGGCAAGACCAAACTAGGTTTGGCTTGATTGGAACTAAAGGGTCGACCCTTGCCCAAACAGCCAGAAAATGAATGGATGGGTTATTTGCTACCTACTCCCTTCTGCCTCCACTATGTACAGTACCCCCATCCTTTCTCTGCCGGTTCCAGCAAAGCCAGAGATGCTGTTGACGGGCTACCAGGCTCAGCTGCTCATGTCTTGGCACCCCTTCATCCTTGAGGGGTCAAGCTAAGGGAGATGCGGAGTGACAGACTTGACCTTTCCTGCGCTGCAAGGTCGAGCAGATGGCAGCGACATAAACAGGTCCGATGCCTCAGATGGACTGGCCTGAATAAGACAAACTGAACCACACACTGACGACGTGGAAAGAGCAGCTTCTATTCAATCATTCAACCCTGTATCGAGTGCGACGTTGTAAAACAAGCGGCCAAATCCCCAACAATGACTCCGCCGGAGTTGGAATGGCAGTGCTCGCTCAAAGAAAGTGGATAATAACTTCCTCTTTCATTGGCAGCGGAAGCCATCATCAGGCAATTTCGCTTTATTCCTGACCAGCTTTAATTATCCTGCAATGAGGCTTGTCATAACCATTACATCATGTAGCAGAGCGGCGTAGCAATCCCAGGGGCAGCATCACTGACTGAGCCAATGAACTCCCATCTGGCCATGTAGATGGGACTGATGGCAGATTTCAAGCAATATGAATCTGCAGAAAGGAACTGAAGCTGCTGTGCACGTGTGTCACGTTTCCAGGAAAAATGCCAATTATATGAACAGGAATTGTGAATGTTCTCCAAACACACATTATGTTTAATAGTCATATTCTCATCGACCCACACTTATGGGCTCATTGTGCACCCAGCATATCTCACGCAGTTTAATCCCACACTGTTATTCCAGTCCTTTCACTCCCTGCACTGTTGATGTTCTCTTCTCCTCCCCGGCACTTATTCTGCCACGCGCAGAGCATTCCTCTCCTTCTTCAAACACTGCCTCCAGAATTCCTGCCCTTGTTAAAATACTCCCGTTCTCTTTCACTTTCTTTCTCTTTTTTAATTTTCGCTCCGAGTCTGCAGTGCTCCCACCTCTGGAATGCAGAGGCCCTTTGCCAAATCCCGCGGAGGAGAAACTGATGCATTGTCTGTCGCTTTTTCGTCACCACGACTCAAGGGCAGCGAAATTGTTTTGAGGAGAAATTATAACTCTGTCTTTTTGATGTCAGCTCTTTCTCCCTTTGTTTGGAGGCGTTTAAAAAGCCGCAACTTAGGGGGAGTTGACATTCTACAATTCAATTTCTGCACATGGTGGTTATTTGACAGGCTGATTCCATTATTTGTGCACTGAATATACTTAAAGAAATGCTTATTCACTTTGTTGCTGAGAACTAGATGGTCTGTAGGCAATATGGAGTTATGGGGTTTTATCCAAAGGAAACAAAATTGTTTAATCCGTAAACCACACATTGTTGTTTTTACAGTTTGGGTTTTGTATGCTAGCTGTTTGCCCCTGTTTCCAATTGTTATGCTATGCTAAGCTAAGCTAACCATCTCCTGCCTCCAGCTTCATATTTAGCGTATGAGAGTGTTATCAGCTTTCCCATCGGAAGGAAATAAATAATACAAAATTTCCCAAAATGTGAAACTATTCCTTTAAATTTGACTTCTTTTGAGTCAACAAAAAACTCATAAAGAGACTACAGTAGGGATATTGGTGCCTTTACATGATACCTTACATAGGGAAATATTAGGATCTTTTAACCCCCTTTTTTTAAATCAACAAAATATATGCTAAATATAAAGCTTTGCCAGAATAAAATATAATTTAAACTTAGAAAAGTTTTCTAATTTAAATAAGGAAATATCTGATCAAACAATAAATAAACAAACCTAAGAATCTGACGAATAGATTGATAGGCAACACTATAATATCCGTCCAGCACATTTTTATATCCGGCTGTGTGGAGTATGGCTTTGAAACAGCACACTATTATGAAAAGTTCTAATAGTTTGACTCTGTTTACACAAGTTTTGACATTTTCTAGAAACCCTTTTGAACAAGGCAGAAAAAATGATACTTGATCATAATGACTCTTCGTGTGGGAAACAAGTTATCTCAAGTCATTACTGGAATTTTTCATTTGTTATGAGAAAAACACGATGTTGAGGCTCAAAAAGGATTAACATGGCACATCAGATGACTCCGCAACGTAGCTATTATATGTATATCCATGCAATTATGGAAGTAAGGCGCAAACTATCATTACTGAATATGAGCTCAGTAACTGAGTAAAAAGAGATGTTAGGAGAGGCTTCACAAAGCAGATTGGAAGTTATAAAGATTTCAACTCTGTGAAATACCCACAACACATTTGTTTGAAGATGGATTATATTCAGCTAGTTCTCCATTTGTTTCACATCCCTTTCCTCTAGTTTGAGATAAAAAACAAGGGGATTTTTCTCTTTCGAGACATTTCTTTTGGCGAATGACAAAACTAGTACAGCGAACTGACTGTGTATCACAAATGCTGTTAAAGGTAACAAATTATGCTTCTGAATCTAAATATGAATGAGAAGAAGCTGAGAGAGACTTGCTGCCCTTGAAAGAGTTTCATAAAATACAAATGCTTCATTCACCAAAAACCTTGAGGGTGTTTCAAGGAAATAAAAATTCTTTTCTGTGAAGTTCACCTGAAAGAAATAATGAAAATGTATTTGAAAGACTTCCGTAGCAACAAAGTATTTGAATTAGGTGACCTTTGTGGGCCCTTGTCCAACTGTAATTGACGTAGTTCCACTTTCGAGGGGAAAGGAATGACAATGCGGCTGGAAAAAGTCAGTCAGTTGATCTAACTTTCTGAAGCTTACAATCTGCAGCATCTTAAGTGTCTGTAAGCAAATGTCAAAAAGAAGAGACATATTTGTGGTATGAAAAAAAAAACTTATTATTGCTACTCTGCTGCCATGCCAGTGGAAATACCGCTACTCTCTCTCTCTCTCTCTCTCTCTCTCTCTCTCTCTCTCTCTCTCTCTCTCTCTCTCTCTCTCTCTCTCTCTCTCTCTCTCTCTCTTCTTTTCCTTTTTTTTTCCCATGGAAAGCTGGATTTGGGAAAAGCCTTCCCTCACTCCTCCTCCAGCCTTCACATCCGGGTCAGTTGGGTTGGTTGGAGCTGGATGCTGCCTTCAGGTGCCCCTCGTAAACTTGTACACTTCGAAGTTTGGAAGTTGTAAACACATCTCCATGTATTTTAATAAATGTGCCACTTAAGATTGTTACTTTTTAGAAATGAACTTAAACAGAACAAATGCTCATACAAAGTTGGCTTTTTATTACAAAAAATATTATGTTAAATTGTTTTTTGATATAACTGACTGGCTACAAGGCCAGCGAGAAGTCTGTATTGGCCCCCCCCAGGTGTAGGTCCGTAAGGCTAAATTGCCACTTAACTAAAAGAGTGTGTATATATATATATATATATATATATATATATATATATATATATATATATATATATATATATATATATATATATATATATACTAATATTATCGTTATTTATTGAGTGGCTTTCATGCTTTCTCTCTGAAATTATTAGTTTTCAGCTAAAGGTATCACATAAATTATCCAAAATTCTGTTTTTAATTCTTCCCTAGGTCGTTTTTTTGAACACCGAACTGTCAATACCGATTTCTGAGACATCGCGTGAAGGCATCACAAGTTGAGCAGCTCCCAGTTAATGCAAAGGCAGACTGATGATCCAGCTGTGCTGTACGTGTGAGTGTGTGCGCTGACATGGATTCAATTGGCTTTTACGGTTGAAACGGGAAACATTACAGTGGTACGGTGACAGCGGAGGACTTCAAAGAGCGGTAAAACTTCTTCCATGGCCGCACTCATGTGATTTCCCCTTGTTTGAGCCATGTCCAAGAGCCTGAGGAAGAGGAAGAACCACTGGACTAACAAAGTCCATGAGAGTGTCCTTTGCAGAAATGAGGAGGGGGAGCTGGGGCTGGAGTTGAAGGGCGGTGCAGAGAATGGACTGTTCCCGGTTATCGGCGAGCTTCTCCCGGGCAGAGCGGTCTGCCACAGCGGCAAACTCTGCCAGGATGAACTCCTCCTGGAAGTCAATGATACCCCAGTGGCTGGACTCACCACCAGGGACGTCCATGCTGTGGTCAAACACAGCAAAGACCCCGTCCGAATCAAGTGTGTCAAACAAGGTGAGGGTGTTAAGCTTTCACACCAACTTTCCCGCATTTCGTTATGATTTTTCCCCCGGACATTTAAAAAAAAACAAAAACGCTTTTGTGTTTTGACAGAAGTGCTATTGTCTCCTAAAACTGATAGCCTCCCCTATGCTCGATGCTATAAACAAACCACGTTGAGAAAATTAACTTTTTGTAGTGTTTTGTTGTTGTTACAAGTCTTCTGGACTCAGACATTAATATTCTCTCCACAGTCGTTGTTGTAAAAAAGGTGTTTTAGACGTGTTTTTGGTTGTGTTGGTAAGGGTCTTGTTGCTATGTGGTGTAGCTTTTCAAGGGGGTGTGTTACATTTGTGGAAGTCAGAAAATACACACGCCAGTGTTACACACAATTCAAGTGCACAAGTATGGTTTCATCTTTGTACACAACTAATAATAACAAATATATAATACCCTATTGATGCTGTACTGTAATATTTCTAAAAGTCATGCAGCCACCATAGGTCAGATTACTAAATATCCAATAGCCTAGGTATAATACCACTGCATTGGATTAGATATTGGATACAATTATATTGAATTGCACTTTATCAGACTCCTTTTGAAATGGTCCCAAACCAAGCCGGCTTCAGCACAATAATGTTACAAGCAAACATCTCCTGTATGGTCATTAGAAATAGACATATTCACATATACCACATAATTATATATCACATATTTTAGAATTGATGTGTATAGAGCTGAAACAGTTAATCAAGTTAATCTGCAGTAATTTTGAATTTTATTTATGAATCATTAATTTTTTTTTTTTTAAAGCAACAGTGCCAAGAATTTTTCGCTTCTCCAATGTGAAGATTTGCTGATTTTCTTCATCTTCTATGACAGTAAACTGAATATTTTTGGGTTAGGAGTGTTGATCAGCCAAAACCAAAAAGTTTGAATAGTCAACTTGAGTTCTGGAAAATTGCCAACATTTCTATGACAAACGATTAATTAAGAAAATAATTCACAATGAAAATAATTGTTAGATGTATGTAATGTCTGCGATACTGTATTTGGAAAGGTAACTGTTGGGGTAGTTGTGAGTTTACTTTCTTTCTTGAAGGAGAGAAAATTGCTCTATATTTTTTTAACCTTTGAATCACATATACTTTTTTTGCAAAGCAGACGTTTTAGTATGCAATATTTATCATCCAATTTGTGGTGCATTAAGTGGACTAAATTGGATTTGGAGAGCATATTGTATAAATGTTAGAACAGTTTCCCAAGTCCCTATTTCAGCAATATAGCAGTGTCATGAGAAATGAAAAACACCATAAAGTATGATAAGGTCAGAGATATTGAATACCACAGACACAGTGGTAGTCCCCTCAGGAATACTTTTTTTTTTTTTTTCAAACAAGTGCAGTGGATTGCTTAAGCGAGCAACTTTGTCCACTGGATATGCAGCTCTTCTGTCACAGGCACACTTGTCTGGCCGTCTGTGTCTTTGATCCTTGCAGCTAATGACACTGGGTGTTATGCATTGTGAGCTGAGAGGAGGATCTGTTTTTTCATTTTTCATTTTTCATTTTGGGGTGAAAAAATCAGCAAAACCCCATAAGAGGCTTTGGATCAAAGTCTTAGCCTGTGTGTTTGTATGTATGTGTGTGGATGTGGCTGTGCGTTCAGCATCGCACCAGGGATTTATTCAAAAGGCAGCCAAGCCTATATCAAACTAATGTTACTTTTTCCCCCATTAAATATTTATATCCTCCAGTGATCGCTAAAGTGATTGATATTCTCTTGTAGGTCTGCAGGCAGTTTGCTCGATTGCTTGTTGACGGTGTCAAGTTGTTTTTAATATCAGGGTTGGTATATTAGTAAACATGTGCACAAGTAAATATTATGTGGGGGGAACACCCTTGCAGTGTCCTTACAGCAGGGTGTTCAATAACAGATATTTTTCTCTTCTCAGCAGCAGAGGCCCGTTAACTCCTACGATCTGTTTCAGGAGATTCCTTATTGAGTAGAGTCAAGGAGCACAGTACAGTATTATCATAATAAGCCAGGGCTGACAGATGATACACATGCGCTCTTGCTCTGTGGCTGTATGCCATTCTTATGATACTTTTTAAAAAGTGTGTGCAATTAAAAGTCATTTGTATTGTTTACTTGTAATGATTTGCCTGCTCTAGAGCCTCAGAGTGCTTCTAAAAAAAAATATTTAAAATGCTCCAAAATGTTCCACATGACATGGAAGCAGATGTAGAAACACTCCTTTGAGCTGGATGAAGGTAGCACAGCAGGGTGCCGTCATGTAGTGACGTGGACGGGTCTGATCTCAGAATGTACCGTTTACAACAGAACACTGTAGCCGGTCTTACAGTACTGCAAAAACATGGTTAACTCTGGGAATATTTGTAGGAAGGAAATTATTATTGGATTAATAGATAAGTTAATTGACACAAAACATCTTCATTTTTTACCAAAAAGTGCATTTTTTTTACCCATTTTATAAGGACAATAATTAATTGATTAATTAATTGAGAATATAACTGGCAGATTCATCGATAATGAAAATAAACTTTAGTTTCAGCCCTGAAATTGGGACTGTCCCCTAGTTTGTATCTTTCACATTTGCATGAAGACACTGACTTGTTTTAATATCCCAGAAATGATCCAGAGACAAAAAAGTGTGGTCAAAAAAGTTTAAAGGTCCTTGACCAACTGCCATGCTTCGCTCGTTTGCAAGCATGATGGCTCTCTCTTTCTCATGGGAGGGGCCAAATTCTCTGGGCGGGCAAAGCAGAGAAAGGGGAGGTAACCTTTCCCCTTATGACGTCATAAAGGGAAGATTCAAGAACGGCTCATCTGAGCTTTAATTTTCTCAAAGGCAGAGCAGGATACCCAGGGCTCGGTTTACACCTACCGCCATTTCTAGCCACTGGGGGACCATAGGCAGACTGGGGGAACTCATAATAATGTTAAAAAACCTCAAGAAGTGAAATTTTCATGCCCTGGGACCTTTAATTTCTTCCACATAAACTAATGCCAGTGACTATTGCTGAATACTGTGTGTAATATTTTACACTAAAAGCTTTATATACAGTGTTGGAAAGCATTAAAAGTAAAAAAAGAAAAAAACACCACTTTTTCTGTCTATTAAAACTTGTTTTATCGGCAGAGCTTTTTCTCTAGTGCTTGTGCTTAATGTTGTTTTCCTACTCAGTTTTACAGATGGTCGACAAATCAATTAGATTAATATAAATACTGGTTATTGTTAGAAGTGCTACAGCGTATGAGTGTATGCAGAACATTTTTATCATCCAGTATTGGGTGTACTTAAAAAAACTGTTGCATTTCTAAGCACAAATATAATTAAAGGATCAAAAAGCATCCAGCAATAATGATAGGGTAGTACTCTTTTAAAGGCTGAGCACTATTTGTCACATTGTATACTTGAGTTTTAGTTAAAGGTTTTGGTCAAACAAAACCTTAGCTCACAGTGAACAGCTGCTTGGTATTGTTTTTACATCATTTCTTTTTTATTAACAGGAGCCACTTTACATAAACAAACTGCCAGCAATTAAAGTTCAAACCTTCGCACGTGTTGGGTTAAAGCTCCTTTAGCCCCCTGACCAGTTTACATACAGTACATGCATGATCAATCTCTAGAGGTTGTTCATGGCTTTTTTGAATAATACATCAAGTTCGCAGGTTTTTCTTTATTGATCCCCAGATTTTTTACACTGTTGATATACAGTATATAACACACTCTCCCGCTACCAGGCCACAGTCCGTACGGGGACTTGAACCGGCGACCGTCCGGTTCCCAAGACAAGTCCCTACAGACTGAGCTACCGCTGGTCGTGTTGCAGTGGCTCGCTGCTTCGCTAATGTCAAAACTGTAAATCTGCTGTTCCTTTTCTCTTAGGATATCTTGTCTGAAGTGCAAACGTCCATTACTATTTCCTCTGTAATTAAAAAAAAAGCCAGTTCATGATTTCCCCTTCATTCTGTTCTAGTGATCTTGAATCATGTTTTATGTATTTAATCATTTATTACCTACTGTAATATGACTTTGAATTTTTCACAGCGTCTGAACTCCTAGGGCCCTAACCCACTCTCGCACATATTAAGTGTTTTATTAGTCTCCGAGGTGAGGATTTGATTATATTGCCACCAGCAATCAGGCCTGCCCTGAGGACGTAATTAGGATCCCCACAAAACACTGATGGGTATATAAGAGAACACAGGGCACAATTACATTCCAAGAGACACAGTGAATTCTCATTAAAGTGCTCATATTATGCTCATTTTCAGGTTCATAATTGTATTTAGAGGTTATTTACATGGTTTAATTTTCAAAAAACACCATATTTATGTTGTACTACACATTGCTGTAGCTCCTCTTTTCACCGTGTGTTGATCTCTCTGTTTTAACTACCGAGTGAGGCATCTCATCTGTTCCATCTTTGTTGGGAGTCGCACATACGCAGTAGCTAGGCCAGCACCACAAGCCAGTCAGTTGCAGAGCATGAGGGTGTGCCACGCTAGCAGCTAGGCATGCATTATAACGTGTTACAAAGTGACGCATATATATACTTGTATGTCCATTTTTGTAGGGATGCACTGACTCTATCCACTGTATCGGTGCCATTATTGACCCTTTTAAGCGTACACTGCATTAGTGGCAGCGGCACGGTGAAAGGCGTTGATTGACGTGATAATGTGTTGGAGGTGTGCTGCTGCTTCTCACAAATTTTTTTTCACAAAGAAAAGTTTTTAATGTGAAACATTGTGCAGAAGGAAGTTATCGTTTTAAATGAACAGTGTCTGCATAGCAAATGCAGTCCCCATATGGCTCTAGAAGAGCATTCTGATGAAAATTGACAAATTACCTTTCAGCTGAAATGCTCAGCGAACAACTTGGCACTTCATTGAGTTCCAAGTGTTCACATTTGAGGGGTTGGGGACCCCTGCACTATGGTAACCCTTTGAGTGCTGCCATGTGTTACACTGGACAAAATCGAAGCTCAAGAACAAGGGATTAATCAATCCTTATCTGCCGCTTTTTGGATATTTTTTTAATCCTCCAGGTACACCAAAGCATGCAGGCAAGTATGTGAACAGTGCCACTTGCATTGCTGCTGCCTGCGAAATGTTAAAAAGCAAGTAAATCCCAAGCGTTCCAAATCCATTCTCTCTTCACTCAGTCTTACTGTAGATAATCTGCATGAAGAGTAAACATTGAAACAGTCGCTTTCTCCGTAATTCATAAATATTGCTGCCAAAGCATCAAGACAAATTAGGTTTATGTCATATACCCTGCTCCGTTCCCTTCATTACACACACACACACACACACACACACACACACACACACACACACACACACACACACACACACACACACACACACACACACACACACACACACACACACACACACAACACAACACAACACAACACACTCTGAAATGCCCCAGTTCAGCTTCCTATTTCAGCTCCAGTGAAGGATTAATGCAGCCAGCTATGGAGGCTGTCACTGCATCTTTCACTGCCACTACAGTGAAAAGCTCTTACAAGAGCTGTACTGTAGTGTGGCTGCGAACTGTATGCTGATTGAGTCTCGCTGAGTGGTGTTGGATACAGGTGAGGGTAGACAGTTCCAGGTCAGCCGAAGGCAATCAGTGTTCTTTCTGGTGCCCGCGTAGCGTTAGCTGGTGTTGGGGAAAGTCATTACAGCAACCTGAGCACAGGGAGCTTTAGCAAGGCAACAATGGCAGCATGGATGGCCGTGACAGTTTGTCTTTTGGTCCCCTTCTTTAGTCCAGTCAAGTATTGGACGGATTGCTTTGAAATTGGTAGAGTCGTTAATTGGATCCTAATTCAATAACCTACACTCAGAAATAATTTTCAGGTATTTTTGAGCTTAGGTTGAGTGGAATTTATAATTCAGATTGCTACAAATCTACAACAGGATCTACTATAGTTACATTAATTCCCGAAAAGTAACTATTGTAATCTTACAGCTGTGTAAATGTACATGTTCACCTTTTCAAACCAAAGCTCATTGGATAACTGGCCTATTCAGATTAGCTCAACATGATGATGTTAATACAGTAGATTGTGGACTCTTATGACCTGTATTTCATTTTTGCGTGGGTCTTCCTATGCGTGACACGTTACGGACCATCCGGTGGATCTCGGCAGACCAGACGGCTGCTCTGCTCCACTGGGAACTCCGTGCACTCACTACGGCTTATTCTGTCCAGCTCCGTACAACAAGCGTTTGAACATTGTTCCAAATTAGTTGTCATATAGTTTGAAAGCGACTGAATAAGTAAAAAGAAGTAACCACCTTAATATTTTCACTGGCCTCCATCCAATGTGACACACCAGGAAACCCCCCAGAAAGTACTTGTTTCAATATTACTGAAATACTCGTCTACTGGCAATGGGAAAGGAGTCTATCTCCTATTTTTAGTGGGTTTTCCGAAGTTTAAAAATATACGCACTAATTTTGGTGGTAAAAGGGTATTGCATACTAGCAATCGCTTGGCTCTTGCTCTCTTGCAAAAACCTCTTGCTAATAAAAGGCCAATAAAGCCTAAATCTATATTGAAATCTAATAAAAGAGCTATGATTCTCTAATTCTGCTCATATTATTCTGAAATTTCTATCCAGCACCTGTCTCACTTGTGTCTTTGCCCTTTCAAAAAGCTGTCTATGCAGTCTGTGACTATACCAACACAATAATTTGATTTGAGCAAATAACGTGACCCCGCACAAAATGCTTATTAAAGGAGATTGTCCTCTCTGTTGTAGCCCTGTTTTTGATTAAAATATGTATTTACACATACACGTCAATGTTTCCACTTGTAGCTAAACCAAGGAATACTTTACATGATAGCAGCCTTTGTATAATAGTGTCTCAGGCCACCCTATACTACTCATGCGATGGTTGAGTCACTGTCTGTGAACTGCATGCTGTATGGAAGCTCTGCGTTTGAACAAATATGTAGGATAAAATCATTTGTACACCATCAGCTAGTGCCAGCTGAAACTGAGGTCAGCCCTGTTTTGCCCAAAGATAAAATTGTTTTGCAGGACAGAAATCCTCACCATAAAAATCCATACAACAAGGAAACAATTCACAAAACAGCATTGCACTAGCTATCCAGTACAGCTCAAGGGAAAACTGCTATGTTATGAAACTTTCAAGTCAATGGTGTGTGCCCAAGTAATGGGATGACTGATGTGAGTGATGATGAGTCTGGACCGGTCACTGGTCTGTTGGGGGTTTAAAAAATGGGATGGGGCGATCCCTGAGCAGTTGTGTTGAGTCAGACACACACTGTTGCGTGGTCCAGTAATGATTCTGCATTACAGTCAGACTCATCTGTCTTCTTGTCACGGTCCCATTGAAAGTGTTAAGTTGCACCAGCAAGCGTAACACAGAAAGTGTGATACACATACAGACTCACACACACACATAAAGAACTGGTGTGTGTGTGTGTGTGTGTGTCAATGCCTCCAGGGCCTTAGCACCACTTACCACATGCTGTCCAATCATGCTTGACAGAAGTTTGGTGGAGATATCCTGTTGTCATTGCCTCTGTTACACTGTCTTGACTGCCAGGCTCACCTCTGGGGACAGGTAAATGATAAGAAACGCACAAGCTCACCCACACACATGTATATAAACTGTCTTCTCCTTGTCAACAGCAGCCATCTGTTGTAGCAAGTGGAAGTATTCCAAGGACTGAGCAATAGGAAGGCTGCAAACCTTTGTGTGCGTGCAATATACATATGTGGTAGCGGGCATGTGTACATGTGAAAAGCAGACTTCACTAGTGTTGTAGTGTGCATTTGTGCCTCTGTGGCATTGAATTGACATTAACTGAATAGTATCAAGGAATCCGTGAAGCCGTCTCTTTATTGAAAGTAAAGCATTATTTTTCTCTTTAAGCGGTGAACGAGGCTGAAAGAAATCTTTATGACCTCCATTATCTAAGCTCTATAAATGAATGGTGTCTGGAGCATGAAGAGACTGAAAATAGAAAGGAGCCCTTTACCTTTTCATTACAATGGATTATAGATGAATGAGAGACACAAATAGTATCCGTTTCGGTGTCTGTTTCTGTTGTCCCACAGAGCGGCTACTTCTAAGTAAAGAAGCTGTCACCTGCTTTGGTCCTTTTTACAAAACTTGAAATCAGTCTTTAGATTTGCAGGTACTTGGTTATTTTGGTTATAAGGACTGGACAAATTAAAATGATGACATGAAAATCAGAGGATCACAAAGTCATTAGGATTCATTTGTTTTTGGAGACCATGGATATCTGTACTGTATTTCATGGCAATCAATCCACTAGCTTTTCAGATATTTCAGTCTGGACAGTCTGACATCTGTAGAGCCATGGCACTCGCATGGCTAATATGCTAGTATATGAAACCTCTACCGAACTTAGACAATGATCTGCTAATATTCAATTTAATCGTATCTAAATTAGATAGAATTTATTTGTCCATTTGTTAGTTTGTCATGCAAGGAAGAGAGCGCTTTGAAACTTGGCACAGAGTCTGATCGTCTTATTTTTTTGGCAGGCAGTTGGACTACTAATCTTTCAAATGTGTCACCCAGTCAGAGCCTTTATTCTAAATCTCAATCTTTACCCATTTGCTCTGCGAGTCTTGACTGAAATGACACATTTACAACTACAAACAAGTGTTGCAGGTCGCTGTTGCGTCAAGGATGACAATGTGAAAGATTAATATACTGCTGTGATTGCCATGGTAATACTCACCACCTTTTTCCCAATCCAAGCACACAAATGGAGGAAATAGTCACACCTAAAGTCAGTGGATCACAAAGTCATTAGTATTCTTTTTTTATTTGGAGACCATGAATGTCTGCACTGTATTTCATGGCAATCCATCCAATAGCGTATCAGATATTTCAGTCTGGACTAAGGTGGTGGACCGACTGATGACATATCACTCCCTCCAGGATTTTGCAGCCTTTTTTGAGATTGTTTTGTGGCCCAAAATGCCTGATTTCGCGGGAGCTTTTGTAAAAAATTGCAATAAAAGTTATGATCTCTTTTATGTTTTTAATTTGAACATATGTGTCAGTGGCTTGTTGATCTTTACATTGTTAGTTAATTTCCTATCCTGGCCTGGGACACACATTCATACGGTTTGATAAAGTAACATTACTTATTGGACTTTAACTTATCATTGCACTTACAATAATGAGACGGCACGTGGGACTGCTGGGATTGGTTGAAGTCGCAGGAAACTTTAAGTTATTGGTCAAATTTGCGGAAAAGTTGCGGTGATTGGTCAAAATTGCGAGTCGCGCCAAATTCACGGTGATTGGTTGAATTTGCGTGAATTTGCGTGAATTTGCGTGAATTGGCGCGATCGCAACATCGGGGAATCCTGGAGGCACTGACATACGTGTATGTAGAGCCATGGCACTAGCATCGCTAATAATTGGTAGAAATGTTAAATATTTTTTACAAAAAGAGATATTTTGCTGATTTTGCACGGTTCTCCGAGCAGCCGAGGTCTGCCGAAATCCGCCCGGATGACGCGAAGCGCGTCACAGAGGTCCGCTGAGATCTGCGTTTGTTCGTGCCATCCAGCAAATTTCAGCAGACATCGGCTGCTCAAATCGCTGTGCACTGCCGCCACGGAGGGGAGCCACACGTCATTCATCTAAACACACTGCTCACAAAAGACACATAGCTGGATTTAAAATTGGCAAAGTATTCCTTTTAATCTGGACATATCAGTCATCAGACTAGTCAAGTTAATTTTCTGTTGTTTGACTTCTCGGTTCATTGGCTAATTATTTCAGCACGAGGCAGATCTTGTGATTATAAACAGGTGTGATATTTTGTTATGTGAAAATCCCTCCAGATGGCCCAACATATTTCACTCACAATAACTTTGAACTAATTATTCAGGCATTTTTGATGCGCTAAATGAAAGAGATTAAAGTTCTCATTCGTGTTTACGAGGATGTTGAGTACCCTTACATTAAACACACCTACGCTCTGTCTGAACAGCACTAATAGTCACATGTTGGCCGCAGCTACTGTAAGTACAAAGCAGGAGGATATGTGTTAACATGTGCAGATGTGGTGGGAGAGAGCGCGTGTATAGCTTAATGATTGATGGATGATTTTGGCAATCCAACAATAAAAAATTTAAGAAGTTGCAGTGTGAGGTTGTGAACTATAATGAATAAAAGACAAAGCCTGTGAAAGACTCCGTTTACTAGCTTGATGTTTTTGTGTCGCTGACATTGACACCTAAGCTGTCATTGTGTATGTATTGTATTTTGAGAACTTGATAGTGAATGATTTATCTACCATTTATCTACTGCGTACTGTTTTTTATATATATATATATATATATATATATATATATATATATATATATATATATATATATATATATATATATATATATATATATATATATAGTGTGTGTGTATGTGTACAGTTTTACATTGAGTGACACCAGGGATGTGTCATTTTTCTTACAAGAATGCTCATTTGTCGCAAAACGTCAAGTCTCAATGACACCTCTATTGTCCCAAAGATAAGATGATTCTTCCCACCGTTGCAACAAATCAATGTTGTCATCTTTAGTCAAGTTGTATTTATCTTGCACGTCGAGCGGCCTTGTTTTTCGCCTCCCTTCGGCCTCTTCTTTATCAAAAGCCAATCAAAGTCAGAAAGAGGAGTACTGCAGACTCAGCAGCCCTGTAGGCAGATGATGAAGCCAGAGCAAACATCAGTGTTGGAGCTGTGATGAATCACTAAGTGGCTATGGATTGCTGTCGTGCAACCTGCAACATTTGATAGCTGCACCCCCTCTGGATACAATGAGAGTTTGTAGAGGGAGATATTGTAAGATTTCATGATGATAAAAGTTAATATTCCTACACCCTCAAACTGCCAGTGGTACGAATATAAATGAGATCTAAATGTAATATTTTGAAACAAAGACATTGGGGAGGGTGAAATTGGCTGACTACCTTACAGAGAGAAGGGAATATTAAGCAAACTCCTCAGCCCACACTCGTTGTTGCTGATTCACCAAAAAAGGGAACAATCAATACAGAGCGAATAAAGCTGCTGTGGTTGGTCTGTCCTTCTCTGCCCGTCTCTTGGCAAGGATCGAACAGTCTTGTCTTTTTATTCTACGTGTGTTTGTGTGTGTTAAATGGAAATTATCGCAGCCGGAAAAATTTCCATTTATTGTTTTTGACTGTGTTTGGTTTTTATTCCAGTGCATTTTTTTGTTAACAGAGACTGAGAGTCCATTTTAATTATTGTTTTTGGTTATTTTGTTCATTTATTGTGGATATTTAAAATGTCTTCTAGTTCCAGTGTTAAATATTCTTTAGAAATAAAAGTTTATTGATCTTTGAAAAGGTGTACCTGCATTATTATGCCATTATCTTTATATTAGAAGAAAATGGTCTCAGAACGACAATATTATCGTATATCGCAATAATTTCTGGGGCAATTTATGGTCCAGCGAAATTTATTATTGTGACAGGCCTATTTGGTTCCACTTTCTGAGTGGATTAGGGTTGGACCAAGATGGATTGACAAAAGAAAAATATAGACAGAAAATACTGTTTCCCCTGCTTCCCCATAGTTCAGAAGCAAGAACTTTTTTTTACAATATAAAATCACAGTAGAATGAGCATTTAACCCTTTGTTAAGCTAGCTGCTGTAATTAACATTAACTATGTGAGTTGGTTGAAAACTCTTGACTTTTTAATGTTGCCAGCTGATTCCCATGAAAATGAAAGGGCCTAAAATATGCATTTGATGGCTACATACATGATGTCATGCTAACTGGAATCTAGCTAAAGCTACATGTCTGGCAACAAGTCTGCATCCTCACCAATTGATGATCAACGTAGAAGATTATGGAAATAAAGAAGCAGCATTGTTCCTGTATTGCTGGGTAGAGCTACGTAGTCTTTTCTGTATTATTTGTACCAGTATTATTAGAACAAATGAAAAACCGCACACAAAAACACACTATCAGCCTGATTTATTGATCTACTTGAAGTGTTGCAAGCACGAATTACGGTCCAGAACTGACAGAGCAGCGGTTTGTGGCAAGATAAAGATACTGCAATAAGACTGTAAATAAGTCATTGATTTACCCCTGTTGCAGTATAGATCCTACAAGAAACGATGAGACACATTATTAGCATGTCTATTAAATTAAACCTGCCACTGTCTCTGTGTTGTAACAGTCTATGCACTTCTTACTGAGGATTCATATGTCCTTGAGGCCACTATTATCTCTGTATAGTTTTGAGTTTTTTGGGATTCCTGTCAAGTCCCGTACTAGCCTTTAGCTTCCTTTTAGCATCCAACCTCCACTCTGTTAGTTTTGCCTCCAGCGAGGTCACCTCCAGCTGCTTTAAGCCAGCTCACATCGTCACTTTTGGGACGTTTTTACAAATGCAGCACTCTCTCTCTCTCTCTCTCTCACACTTGCTCTCTCGCTCTCTCTCTCTCGCTTTTCTTCCCCCCTTGTTCCCCATCTCCCTCCTTCCCATTCAAATGCTCATTTCATCCCGTTCTCCGCTGGGAACTGAGAGTGGCACGTTCAAATAGGTTCGAGAGATGAAGAGACTGAAGGCTCAGCTCAGCCCGTCTGTCCTTGCGCTCACAGACATTATTCATGGCGACGTAACCGCCAGCCACAGAGCGAGGGGCCTTCTGAAAGACCTCCTGGTCATGAGACGGAGAGAAAGACACACATGATGCTCAATAGATGCAGAGAAAGCACGGAAATGAGGGAGGAAAGCGAGTTGACAGTGAGAGGTGAAGGCGTGGCACTTTGCTTTTCACACTATTCTGGTTTTAATTTGATCATCAACCAGATGAAGAAAACATCTTTGGGCATCAGGTTTTACTTCCTTTGACACCGATTTATTTTTTGGTTTTCAGTTGTACATGATTTTAAGTCCTGTTATATTTTACTTTCCTGAATTTGGTTTTTGTTTTATTTAAATAAAGTTTATTCTAAAACAGCAAAGGATACAGTAATAAGATTATCTGTTTGACAAATTAGGTATAGTTTTATGTGATGAAAAATAATTTTAAGAATCCATTGTTAAACATTTTTTTTTCTTTGGCTGGTCATATATTATTATTGCATCACGTAGCTAAAGTACAACACATACATTTTTCACAAGAAGAAAATGCAAAGCAGGGTTAACTTTCATTTAATACAACTTTCAAACTGACTGATTCTCAAAGGAATGTAAGATGGATAAACATAGTAAATGATGCATCTTAGAAACAACAGACAACAAATGTAACTTCTCCATATGCCTTTCTGAGTTTGGTTCATTGCCGTTTGATTGTCTAGATAAGATAGATAATATAGATCTATATCAAAATTGGACAATAATATGATATAGAGAACAAAACTGAGATCTTCAATATTGACGAAGTCTGCGTTACACATAAGTGGCGCTGTGATTGTTGAGGTGAAATTAATGGATGACTGTCCCTGCTTCGCCATCAAAGCCACATTAATCGTTATTTTTCATAATTTTCCATGCACTATGACACAATCTACAGCTGACTAGCTTGACTGTTTTCACATAGTGTACCTGCAGTATATGAAACCTCTACCTGACTTAGACAATGATCTGCTAATATTCAATTTAATCGTATCTAAATTTGATAGAATTTATTTGTCCATTTGTTAGTTTGTCATGCAAGGAAGAGAGCGCTTTGAAACTTGGCACAGGCTGAGTCTGATCGTCTTATTTTTTTGGCAGGCAGTTGGACTACTAATCTTTCAAATGTGTCCCCCAGTCAGAGCCTTTATTCTAAATCTCAATCTTTACCCATTTGCTCTGTGCGTCTTGACTGAAATGACACATTTACAACTACAAACGAGTGTTGCAGGTCGCTGTTGCATCAAGGATGACAATGTGAAAGATTAATATACTGCTGTGATTGCCATGGTAATACTCACGGCTTTTATCCCAATCCAAGTAAACAAAAGGAGGAAATAGAGGGGAAAAAAACATCTATTGTCACTGACTGAGGTGTGACATAGTGTCTTTTATCAACTGACAGCTTTCAAGAAATCAACCAAGCCTCTTAGATAATGCTGCATTCGAGTGCAGGTGTGGGTGTTTGGATATCTCAGACTTCAAAGTTGGACTTTAAAGTTAGTCCAAGTGAATGAAACCCAAATCTAGTACTTAAACGAATAAGTAATTGATCACAATTGTAATTATCGATTAATCATCGAGCAAAAGTGCCTTAAATGCTGTGATTCCAGCTTTTTAAATGTTCTTATTAAACTTTATAGACCATTTATCAATCAACAGATTAGTCTATATGAAATATAATATAATGTTGGCTGCAGTTACTTAGATGAAGACATTTACTGTTTTTAAATAATAAGCAAATGTAATATATTGAACACTAAAGAAGGATGGACTACTCTGAGTACTAAGCCTTGTATTACACAGTGATTGATGAAGTTAACAGCTTATGTGAAATGAATTCTTTTTTTGCACTGCAGTTGTATCAATTTTTTTTTCTTTTTTTTACAGTTTATCTTAAAATGATCATAAAATTGATCTTTTGTGTTAGTTGGCCGTCTTGTTTGTCCTGGTGCCAGAATAAAATGCAGAAGAATCTTTGGGCTGTTGGCCATACCATAGTGTGTGCCATATCTCTGTGTTCTAAATAACACATGGCTCTTGGCTGTTATATTCTCCCCTGTGCTTGGTTTCTTTAAACATTGATTTTGTACGTCAGGAGCTTTGTGCACAGTGAAAATATGTTGTCCAAAATATGCCCTCTTTGACTTTATCCTCCCAGCGCAGTTGAGTCAGGCATTCTGAGCTTGGTGATTGTAGTAGAAAGCAAAACCTGGACTCGACTGTTGATTGAAAACTCATCCCGCTCTGGGCTACTGCGAGATCAGCGTTCCGTCCTAAAATGTATTGAATTTTAAAAAACTCATATCTCTACATTTCATGCCAGGGAAGAGTGCATTTGCAGCCAGTGATGAAGAGAGTGGAGAATGTAGAACACACACTCCCACTTTTCCCCACAAGTTCTCACTGCCCCCAGGCAGCAGAGCCATGCTGTGCTGCTTTTGAACCACAGGGATGTACAAAAGGCACCAGGCAGCCGTCTGGCATCACATCGTCCTCATCTCTTCCATGGGTCTCTACAGAATTGCTGTTATTCACCACAAGGTATGCAGTAATTAGACTGAGGTCAAGGGAGCGTGTGGCCTCTCTCCCTCCTGACCCAATGCAACATCCTTTAAGAAGTGGGACGTAAAGTGTTGCCTGACTTCCTCCAACAATTAACAAAATCGCCCTGGTTTTACCCTCCCTTCATTCCTGCCCTGCTGTTTGCACTCTGCCTTCATTAATATCCCTTCCTCTAACTCCCTCCCTCTGTTCTCCTTTCTTTCAGTGTAAAGGCAGTGGGGAAAAACAGACTTTAATGAAATGAGGAGAATGAAAAGAATTTTTGAGTTGAAGCTTACTCCTCGGGAATAAATATGGGATTTGTGCCTTTTTTAGTCTTTTCAGTGGAACTACATTGAAAGGTCACAGTTTACAACTCTCCTGTTGCTCATCTAGAATTAATTCTACCTGACGCTCACATTTATGCACACAGTTGAAGATTACTTTGTGCACTGACCACAGATGTGTAGTGTAGTTCCTGCACTGAATAATTGCATTATCTCCCCTTTAGTTAATAAGCCTTTTGTTCACTTTCTCAGTAGGCTCAATTTATTTTAGCTTATTGTGTCACTTGGGTCAAACACTCTTCTTTTTTTACTATCTCAGTGGTGCGCCCCACTCTTTGCACACTACATATACCATGCTTTCTCAAATGTTTTGGGTAAGCTTGAATTTGTTTGTTTCTGGTCCCTCAACAGTATGTCAATATGTCCTGACCTTACAAGTGATTATGATGTTAATATATATGTTAATGACAATACACCTAAACCATACAAGGCAATACCAGAATACAGCATGTTGTATTGGAGCAGAGCTGTCTGACTTCTCTAAGCTCACATTGTTCTGCATCTTGCTACGTTTGCTTTCTCAAAAAGTAAAGTCTGACGGCTGTGGTGAAATGTAATGCTGCTCCCTTGTAATACTGGCTTATCTAAGCTTGTTAAAAAGTCCAGTAGCCTGTGGCTTCAGTCCAGTGGCCCTGACCAATGCCTCTATTAGCTGCTCCGTCAATCCATGGACTGACTACTATATGAGCCTCCCCTGGTTCCTGTGGCAGACTGTATGGCTTTAGCCCGGTCCGGCCATGATTCTAGCCATTATGATGAGTGATGGGTCTCTGTTATTCTAACTTGAAAGCACCCATTGTTATTCTGATTACGCCTGGCAAATGAAGGCCACATTGCTAAACTTCCTTTCTATCGCTCCACTCACTTTTCTACATCCACTCTCTCTGTTGCTCTCCTACATTCTCTCACGTCGCTTCCCTCTTCTCTTCCTGTGCCAGTGGGCATTGTGGGTGTTGTCATCCTGTCCCTGCAACACCCAGACCTCATGCAGAGAGGAGTTGCATGGTGTTTTTCTGTATCTGTGACTGAATGCCGCAGAAAACGCCTTGGCGCCAAGTAAGTCCCAAATGGGAGTGCAGTGCCAGCCACAGCTTTGCCACCCCTGAAAAGATGCTCGGCTGAAATGAAGCAAAGCCACCCTAGCTGTGCGGACATAAAGCAGAGTAGTTTTCACCTCTGCATAGGAAAGAATGGGATCACAGGCACCTAGTGCTTGTAAGAGGGATGGATTGGGAGAGAACTGTGATTTGTTTACCACTTGCTCCACCTACATGTGTACTTGTGTCATTAAATAATCAATATAGTAGTCCAAACCACACTTTTAACCTAAGATAAGTCCTTAAATACTGACTATCTGCCAATACTGAAACGTTTGACGGCTAACTGCGTTAAGAAAGTATAGCCGTCAATACAGTTTTCATTCAGTGGTTTTCCTATCTTCAGCTTCAGTATGAAAAAAGTACTGAAGTTCAAATACCACCAATAGCAGCACTTGTCATATAATTAGTTTTTTTTGCATGCTTCACAGTTCTCTTGATGGATCATTTTTGAAAGCTGTCTAACCCAAAGCAAAAATAACAAAGGATTGGGAAAGGTTCAAGCTTTGGATCGGTCACAATCCCTGCACAATCCTGCTAATTTGCTTGGTGCATCCTTAATTCTGGGCCTGAAGTTTTTTTTAACAGTATAGGGCTACAATTCTGGATGAATGCCAGTAACATAATTGAGTCCCTGGGTTAAAGAGAACCCTTGTTTACTGTGAAGTGGCCCCTAGCCTGTAGCAAGGTCCTTCAGAGGATAATATAAATGTTAACACATTAAATAGATCCTCAATGGCGCATTACTAAACTGACAATCCACACACCAGAACTTCAGCTAATTGTATTTAGTATAATTCTCTGTTGCAATTGCTTGGAGCTCGGCATCATTTTACTATTGAAGAACTCCCTATTCAGCTTGGACACAATATTCTAGTGGATGCTTTTGATGTGGTTCCAGGTCCGTTACAACCATTTACTTTTGGCCCTGGATAAATCGTCAATGTTAATGACTCTGTGTTACTTTCAAATACACATTCAGACTGCTTAATGTTCATAGACATTATACCTGCTGTATCTAATCCATACAGATAAGGTATAACCAACAATGCTGTGTTGCTGGCCTACCAAGACTTCCGCTTCCTCTAGATTGTCAGAACCAATTTGGCCCTCTTTGTTACACCTGCCTGTATTTACCTGACTGGTACACTCTGAAGATGCCTACTTCAGTTAAGTTGCACAATGACTGTCTGTGCAGAAAGGCATTGAGACATTTCTAAACGCTCTCCTCTCTCTACTGAATGCCTTTCATAAGCGCTGGAGGATGAATATGAGTCCTGGCCACTTGTCGTCACACATTACAGTTGTTGATTTTGCACTGTGCTCCTTTACAGTTACACACTGCTGGTTTGTGAGGAAGATATGGCGTGTTCACCGTATGTATGCAGGTCTGCGTACACAAAGACCAAGTGCATGGAAGACTTTTTGTGCCTGCCTTTGAGATTTTGTTTTCAAGGAAATAAATGAACATAGTCCCAAAAAGTGTGTGTGTGTGTGTGTGTGTGTGTGTGTGTGTGTGTGTGTGTGTGTGTGTGTGTGTGTGTGTCTCTCTAACACTGCATGCTTTGCCTGAGCAAGTCACACAGTCACAGTCAGTCTTACATTTTTACAACATGTTATTAGTATGCCAAGGATGCTGTGTGTAGTGTGTGTGCTTTTTGGTACTTACTTTCTCATTCTCCTGCTCCAACATCCAAATCCTCTCATCTTACAACTGTGATGCCCTTATCAACATGCTAACAGTGTAAGGTAATCCTTGTGCAAATAAATACAAACACTCCTTCTCTCTCTATCCCTCTTATTTGCACCCCCCCCCAAATTCATTCCAGCAAACAAGCGTCCTTCCAGTGATGTGTATAAAGTAGCTGGGAGAGTACAGACTTGGCACATGGACTCTTCAGCCCTGGCCCGCGGTACTAATGAGGTCAAACAGATATACACAGTTCCCTAAACATCTATGTCCAAGACATTCCAGTGCAGCCACTGTGCAGCCTGGATGCATTTCTACTTGTTGCAGAAAGCTGTTTCCACTGTGGCTTGGCAAATTATCACAGCAGCTTGGCCTATGGCATGTTTAGATTCATGTCTTTTCACTGTTCGCAAGGGCAAGAATTTAGTGTTGTTTTTTAATCTTTCAGAGCCTCCTACTACTACACCCTCAGGGCAGAGAAATGGCCACTTTATGCACATAAAACTCTTTATTCAAGAACCGTACTAAACTGTTTATAGCCAGCTGATGTTGACCGCCAAACTCTACACCTCCCAGTCATTCATGGTGTTTGGCATGAGCTTGAAAATATATCGTCAAGCTTGCTGTTAAGCTGTTGGTTGTAACTGCCAGATATCTGTGTCACTGGGATGTCATTTTAAATAATAATAATAATTGCTTTGGCCTTGTTTGTTTATTATTAAATTAATAATCCACACATTAACAGTTTGGGGAGTTGTACTAAAAAATAACAGGCTTAATACTATGCAGATACCTTAATCTAGTAAAAACATGATTTAGTCAGATTAGTTACATTTCTTTGATATCTGTGGTGCTGCGTAATGAGATGATTTTACAGGGAATTTAAATGTTAGCAGGTTTAATTCCAAAAAGAAACAGTGTCTGTTTATTACTGGAGTGGAGCGCATACAGTCAATACCCATCCATCCACTTTCTAACCAGCCTGTCCTATGCAAGGTAGCAGAGGATTGAGCATATCCCAACTTTCATTGGAAGAAAAGCGGGGTACATCCTGGACTGGTAGCCAGTCTGTCTCAGGGCAGAGCCTGCATGTCTTTGGGCCACCAAGGACACCCACGGCGACAGGGAGAGAACCTGCTCGGCTCAGAATTTGGTCACATTATGTAACAAGTGGTAGTATATTGGAGGGGAGATCATAAAATCAGAGTCTGTTCAAGGGAGGGGCCAGATGTGGATGACCTTCTTGATCTTGTTCTGGCTGTCTACTGACTCCCGGTCGAGGACTTTGACACCGTCCCAGTTGATGCTGTGACCAGTTTTGTTCAGCTCATTCACCTGATTGAGTTGATTTTAAAGGTCCCATGACATGGTGCTCTTTGGATGTTTTTATATAGACCTTAGTGGTCCCCTAATACTATATCTGAAGTCTCTTTCCCGAAATTCAGCCTTGGTGCAGAATTCCAGCCACTAGAGCCAGTCCCACAATGAGCTTTACTCAGAACGTGCCATTTCTGTGTCTGTAGCTATTGAGGAGGAGAGGGGGGCAAGGTGGAGGGTGGGGGTGTGGCCTTGACCAGCCATTGAAAGCCATGATGGCTCTCTCTTTCTCATGGGCAGGCCAAATTCTCTTTGGCGGGCAAAGCAGAGAAAGGGGAGGTAACCTTGCTCTTTATGACCTCATAAGGAGGAGATTCCAGAACGACTCATCTGATCTTACATTTTCTCAAAGGCAGAGCAGGATACCCAGGGCTCGGTTTACACCTATCACCATTTCAAGCCAATTGGGGACCATAGGCAGGCTGGGGGAACTCATATTAATGTTAAAAAACCTCATAAAGTGACATTTTCATGCCATGGGACCTTTAAGAAAGGGCTGACAGGTTATAAATCTCAAGCCAGATTGATAGACTGAGTCCAGAGATTTATGATGCATGTCTATAAATCACATCACCATAGTCCGACCACCAAGACAGACAGGAAAACTGCCTCAACAATCCTTTTCCTACAAAACATGGGAAAGATACTTTCATTTCTGTAGAAATAGCCTTTTTTTTCTAATGTCAGTTACCATTGTTGATTTAGTCTTTTGCCCAGGGTCCTTGCCTTGTTTTACTGATGTATTGCTCCCTACAGCTGTTGTGTCCCACACTTAAATCACCTGATGACACCCAAGCCAGCTCCATTTGCTGAATAAAGACTGTGAGGTGCAGGGGGAATCTCTGAAACCTAGTATGGAAAGATATTAGATTATTTGTTACGGATACTGTTTCCAAAGGTCAAAAAAATGAACTTCCATGCTCAAAAGAAATTCAAGCTTCCTATAGCCGACTAGACTTTTTTTAGTTTTTTAGACTAGACTTTTGTAAATGAGAGCTGGCGACCTCACGTTCACAAAGCTTCAGACAATTTGTCACCCTCCTCCCCTTATTTGTCCAGTGTAAGCTGTTGTCCTCATCTTTGTCATACAACTTTAGAAAAACTGTGAAGCACCTCTGATGAAGGTGATGATGTGATTAGATATGTTGATGTGATTCACCATTCAAACACGACTGCTGATTTTTTTAATTGAAATCCTTACCCAACAGCTTTTGTCACTGTGAGGAAAGTTGCAAATGTTGCTACATTACATCTTAGCATGAGCTTTAACACAAGATTACAGAATGGGTCCAGATCAGCTTTGTCACCTCCTCCCTCCTCTCTGAAGTCAAAGGGAGTCACAGCCACTGGAATGTAAAGAATGCAGCTGTAGCAAAAACAAAGGAAAGTAAGCGCTTATGACAGATGTGCAACCTCATCTAAGCTTCAGAGTAAACCATTCAGGCAGTATATTGTTTCCCTTCTTTTTCCAAAGAGTTGGACTGAGGAGAATTTACATGACAGCAGCAGTGGCACAAGTGCCTGCAGCACAGATACCTTGAGGTTAAACAGCGGTTGCTCTGTAGCATCTTTGAACAGAACCTCTGTTCTCGGTAATGAGACGTTCTTCTTTCTGCTTCTAATGCAGTTTTCATATTCCCAGGGTTTTTTTCGCTGCCTCGTGTTTTAAGTCTTCAAGTAATGAATCTCTAAAATCAGGTCTCTGAGCCAGGAGTTAATGATGAGTCATTTTTAAACAGACCAACGAGATTTAATGAGGCATAACAGATTGCACATTGAATGAAAGTCTTCCATATTAAAAACTTGATCCAGAACATTACGGTATCACTTGCCCCTTTGAGGGCTGATGTTTAAATGCCTTGTGAATAACCTCCCTCTGTGTTCAGACCTACAGATACAAAGAGGCAGACTGTCTCCCTCCTCTTAGCCATTGGTAACCTTTGGACAAGTTTATGCTAATCGCATAAGTTACTTATTCCGCTCTGATTGGGAAGGTGGGCAGTCACATCTTTGCTCCTCTGATGCTATGTTGCAGTTTTTCAGTGAAAACGTGTGAGAGCCCCCTGTTGGTTGGCTCTTCGTAGCTGCATAACACCGTCACAAAGTTCCCCAACAGAAAGTAGCTGAGTCAGGGCAGGGCCCTGCTTAGTCCTCTAATGCTGTCGTTCCCAACCTTTTTGGCTCCAGACCTCTTAGAAAACAACATTTTTTGCTTACAACCAGAGCTATCTTTTTTTTTTTTTTTTTTTTATATATCACACACTCTTCTTCCTTGCTAAAACCTGGCAGCGATATTACCCACAATGCCCCACAATGCTACTTGACCGTTGACAGCTAATGTGGAGATTTGGTTGTGTTATGCTTATATTGGCTAATGTAGCCTGGAGCCGCTGGCATCAAGCAGAGATGAGAAGCGGGTTACAAAGGTCTGGTACTTTCTAACTCCACACCTCCCAGATGGTTTCATTTTCAAACTTGTAGTCTTCAGACCCAACTGATGCAGACTCAAATGACACCACTTGAGGCAGTTTGTCAGGGGCACGTTCAATCTCAAAACAGCGTGCACCGTTTTGCTACTGTTTCCGTGTTGAACGACGGTGTGAAACGGTGTGCAACAGCTTTGAGATATGTTTTCTCTCGTTTGGTGGGTGTGTCTCTCGTTTATTGGCTGTGTCTCAGGTGATACCAAATCAGCAGAGACGTGTCTGTAAACTCGTGGTAATAATAAGGCAATGCACTTGAGCACACAACAGGGTGTTGAACGCAGTTTAAAGAAACGTGTTGCTACGTTTTGTTGGGGGTGAGTGACCGGCAGAGGTTTCACACAGCTCCCTCTGAAGCAACAAAAGTCTCTGTACAACTTTTTCCAAATGCACTCGTACTCCCCAACCGGTAAACAGACTTTGATGTGTGAAATTGGTGGAGTTCCCCTTTAATTGAGAAAGGGGATTGATGAATAAGCAGCAGGTCCTGAATAGATTTCCATCACATTATAAAATGTGTGCCATGCTAAACTGAACATGGAGCGCATATTCCTGTAATATGTCCTGTAAAGCATATTCTGATTGTGTACATAAGAATCAGGGCAGGGCAAATCATGAAAACAAGTTGTTTCTTCATTATGATCAGGTTGGTTAGCTCAATCTGATGTTAATACAAAGGTAAAAAATGATTAATGAGATGATTACGTTTTTAAAAATGTTCGCTGGAAAATACTAATATAATAATTGAGAATGCAGTTTTGTGGTATTGGAATGTAATTTTTTAGGAGACAGAGTTGCATGATGGAGCCACATTAAATATAGATTCTTCGTCATTGTCATTTTAAAATGACGTGTTTCTGCCCAAAGTGCCACAGCAATCCCTGCACATTGTTCATGAGTCCTTGACCTTGACCCCCCCCCCCCCCCCACCCCCCCCCCCCCCCTTCCAAAAAATGGGCATATTAATCACCAGTTCCGACAAGAGACAACTACAGACCATACACTCATTAGGCTAATAAGTACTCAGCAGCCGGGATAAACTGTGAGCAACAAAACCGTCTTCTTATTTATTGTCATCTGTCTTTTGTTGACTTATTTGTTAAATTGTTTTATATCCTTGTGTTGTTGACTCTATTCCCGTAGTCTCAAAGCTCTGAAACATTCAAGAATGATTGCATTGATTCAGACTGAGCAATTGGCTTCTTGGGAGCAGCTGTGTCTAAATAAAAATGTGCTCACTCACCTTATCTCCCTCCTCGTTCTCAGTGCTGTGACCTCCCTATCTCCTGTTCTCACTCAGGAGAGAAACAATGAGACAGCCTCTGGGATTCAGCTTTCGAGGAAATCTGTGTGAGCAGGAGGGTTTGTTTTGCTGTTTTGCCCGGGAAGCAGCACACAAGCCATTCATTCCCTGTCTCGCATTTTCTTATTGGCTTAAAGCAATTAAAGTCTCTTTGCGGTAGGGACAGCTCTCGGCAATTCAAGTTTGAGAGAATAGAGACAAAGGATTGCGTGTTACTGCCTGCCTGCTAGTAAATAAGGAGACTTACCTACAGAGTAACAGTCTAAATGCGCTGCACTGAATTCAGAATGGTGTTGCCAAGGGGAAGCAAAAATACTCTTAATTTCCCTCCAGAGCTACTAGACTATGTGAGCTACTAATTGAGTTCAAATGCACTTTAATATATCTTCTAAATATTTGAAGTATGTAGCACAATATTTCTCCACAAAATGTCATTCTTGGTTTTGTTCATGATGTTTGAACATACTGTTCTTGTTGAATAATGTATCCTTGGCATATGGTTTCCATCACATTGTATCATTAAATCAGTCAGTGACACAAAGTGTCATACGCCTCGTATTGGATGTTTTAATCTCTGAACCGAAGAGACTGTTCCCGTCAAAATGAATAGACGTCACAGTGGGATGAGGGCACTCTGCCACAACGTGTTTGTATTAATTGGTGTTTGCCATTACTGTAGAGGGGTTGTACACAATGAAACTACACAATACAATGCAACTTGACAGAGGGCTGGGCGATATGAAGGAAATTAAATATCATGATATTTTTGACCAAATACCTTGATATTGTGACGGTATTGTAGGGTTGAGATTTGTGATAATCATCAGTAATGTGAATATGATTAAGTGGGTAAAGGCAAATAACAGAACAGCTAACAGTCTAAGTTTAGAAAATGACATCACTTTACTGTAATGCAGTCTGTAAAACCAGGAAAAGACAACACTCTAAGATGATATCTAGTCTCATATCACGATATCAGCCCTACCTTGACGTTTTGAAAATCCTGATTATGGTGTGGTGTTTGGGTGGGCATACTGGATTAGACAGCTTTGTACATTGGTTCCAAATAATCTTTCATGATCTAGAAATCCTGTATGAAGATGCCAGTAAAGTGTACGAAACACACATATACTTACACAAGTTATGACGCTTTATACCCAATTCGGGCAAAACAATGACATGAGATAAGAGGTTTATTATTGGCCAGTCCAGTTTTCTCATGACAGGACAATCCAGGAGACCGTTTTTCATTCCAAAATTTCAAATAGTCATCTTTTTGTTTTTGAGTTTCCTGCCAGTGTCCACACCCGTCACCAGAATTTCATTTGGGCAAATATACAGCGCATAGCTGTCAGGTTTCTAGTTTTGCCTGTGAGACTCTGTTTAAGCTGCTGGCTGAGGCTGGGAAATGAAAAAGAAATCCCACGGATTGTCACACAATCAACGGAAATTAAAAGTATGTGTTGTAAGTTCAGTGATAACATGGTGATTCACTGCGGAGTGCCTGCAGTTGCTGTTCACCTGACAGCACTGTGAGGAGAGGTAACTGGTGGAGGAAACAGCCCCGTGCTGTGTGCTCTGGTGCATGATTGTTATGGCTGACCTCCAAAGTATTCTGCGCGAGACTTGTTGGTTTGATGGTGCTTCAAATTCAACACTGAGCTCAAAAATGTTTTCTTCTCTTTAAAAAGACGAGACTCATTTCTTTTCTTCAACCTTGGCAGTTTGGGGTGAGGAATCTCAAGTTATGCTGATTTCTGCAGTTTTTCCTGGGGAAATCACCCTTCTACATACCTCCCATACAGTTTATATGACAGGTATGCAAATAGAGCAAATCTTTGGGGCCTCAATTAGGGGGGATGAGATGCTCTTCTCTGTTGCAGCCATTTTTTGTGATTAAGGCTGATGGGGCAGGTCTATTTCAGATTAAAATACACAAAGATTTGTTTAGCCAGGCAAGCACATACAGTCTTGTTTTTTACTTTTTTATTCATCAAAGGAATGTCACATGAGCATGCTGCATTTTTTTCATCAAACTCTGGTTTGACATTCACACCTGGGAGTTTGACAGTGTGGCCATGCACTCGTGCTGCTGGCCTTTTGGAACTGAAGTTTAGGTTGGGATTCAATCAAGTCGAGGTGCTGCGTTCTCAGCAGATCTGATTTGGAAAAAGTAGTGCATTCCAAATTTGATCTGACACAGAGAGGCAGGCAGGCAGGGCGGGCTGTGGCTTTACAGAAACAAAAAAATGGAGGTGGACGTTTCTCAGAAACTTGCCGAAAAGAATAAAGTTAAATTTTTCTGAATAATGTCAAATGGTTACAGGCTGTTATCATTCTATGAATACTGCATTTTGTAACCTTTGCTGTGGCTATTTTGTGCCTGGTTGAACGAAGGTCACACTCCCAAAAGCTGTTGTGTGGACAGCAGGTTTCTTAACACACACACACACACACACACACACACACACACACACACACACACACACACACACACAACAAACAACAAACAAACACTTCTGTCTCTTGATTTAAAACTGAGTATTTGGTTATGCGCAATAGAACTCATGAGTTAATTTTAAATGTTTTTATTGCATTTTCTAGTCTCTAAATTTAAGTTGCATTGTTATCTCTATTTCTTGTGACTTCTGTCGGAAGAGCTACAGATTTCAAGGTTTGTGCTCGTCCCTCTTATATTATCAAGTATCTTATCTGAAGTAACAGCTTCTTTCAAAGGTCGGCACAATGTTTCACAGAGCAATTATGGATACATATCCTCATGACGCATTTATATGTATGCTTGTATTCTTCAGGAGTGTATGTGGTAGATATATTGCAGTAGCCTACATGAGAAATGTGCAGTTTTTCCATTGAGAGAATTGAGAGCTTATATTGCAATGAATGGAAACTTCTCAGGGTTTAGCATCTGTAGAAGTGTTTTCTGACCAGCAAGCAGCTGGCACTGTTGGCAAATCGTTTCAACTTCCTGGTAGACTTGATTTTTTTTTAGTGACACATTCACACACTTAAATATATGTAAGCCATGCAGATTATGCAAGCTCACACCCACCCAATGCATTCTCATGAACAGGTTCGTATGATATCGTACGAAAATGTATGCACACCAAACTTATGATATCCTACCAAATTAGAAGACCAGCGGCTGGTCATGTGACACCGGCTGGCTACGAGCTCCTCGACGCAAAGCGGCAGTTGCTAGTTGTTTAAGCCCCTACAGTGCTTTGTGACGCTGGCTACAGACCTCCGTCGTATCAGCGGTAGTTGTAGTACCCAAAAATAGCTGACTTTGAGCCGGGTACAAAGCACCGCGAGCTGGCGGTCCATTCGGCGGACATTACGGTTACATTTAGTCCACAAAATATTTATATTTGCCGCAACGAAAGTTAAGATTAGGCACCAAAACGACCAGTTAAGATTAGGAAAAAGATCATGGTTTGGATTAAAAGACTCCTAAGGAACACGCATTTCCTGGGTGAAAGACTTTACTTTTCCCCCGAGAAGCGTACTCCGCTCTCTGGCTCGAAAGTCCTGTATGTTAACGCCCACCCGTCCACCCCGGCCAGCCACGTTCTTATACAGCGGCCGTCAATGTAGTGAATACAGCAAAAAAACATGGAATGCTTACGAATTACAGTGCTTAACTTTTTGTAGCTTTTTGAACGAATGGTTCATTAGAACAGGCTGACTCACAAACTCACATCTCTCTGGGGAACAGACCTCAGCTTGACCCCCTCTTGACATTTCTGGCTTGTTTAGCCTCGTGGCAGGAGACCCTGCAGTCTGTTAGAAGGTAAAAAGACCTTCACATTAACACCAAAGGGATTACAGATCATAACCTCCGTTGCTTCCTGTCAGAAGATCTCCCTTATATATATATATATATATATATATATATATATATATATATATATATATATATATATATATATATATATATATAACATAGTATACAAGACAAAAAGAAAATCATGTAAAAATCTGCCTTTACAAACAATCTATAAATTCAAATTTTGCACAAAGCTGCTCAGAATTCACTGTGCATCCACACACCCCAAAGCTTTGTCATCTGGTGTATTGCATGCTGTGACACACACACACACACACACACACATACACACACACACACACACACACACACACACACACACACACACACACACACACACACACAAATATCTGCTAAATAACTGCTTTCAGTTGTAATGTTTCAAACACTACAATTTGCTTTGTTACCCATAACAGCTCCCTTGAGACCCCCTGAGGCATCTGAATCTAAATGCATAATGTCTCACTCTCTGCTGCTACCTCTTGCATACAGCATGGTCAGCCATCTCCATTCATTTCCTTCCTAATCTTCAGGCTTCGTGTGTCTGCGTGTTTGTACATATATCATCCCATCAGCTGTCGGAGCTGTGGGGGTTAGAAGTGCTAGGACGCTCTTGTCGCATAAGTAGTTCCCTGCAGAGTTGGGATGAGACGCCACTCAAATATCTTCAACTGTTACTCGTGTGTGCACAGCATGCGTGTTTATTGCTGTGTGTGTGTGTGTGTCTGATAGATGCCAACATGCTCCAAATGTTACCATTTGCATAGCTGCTAATGAGTTGTTACAGCTTGGTCTTTGGGCGATAAGAGGCTTTTAGCCTGCAAGTGACAAAGGCCTTTTATATTACAGTTTTGCCTGTCTACACGTCAACACAGACAACGGAGTTTCTGAAAATTAATTTTCCAAAAGATCCGTTTTCAGTGACCTAGCCGACTAGAACGCATAGAAAAAGCTACGTTAAAAAAATTTCCTGTGTACGCGTGGACTAGTCTTTTTTTAATGAAGTACGTTGAATTTGTCAGGTGTTTACTTTGATGGATAAACTAAAAAAAATACATTCCATCTTGTTATATTTAGGGCTGCAATTGATCATTTATATGTTAAAGGTCCCATGGCGTGAAAATGTCACTATATGAGTTTTTTTTAACATTAAAGCAACACTAGAGAACTTTTTCCGCTTACAGGTTGGAAGCGGAATTGTCCCATTATGTCTCATTGGAACTACAGATCCACTACCCGATCTGGCAAATTTGCATAGTGCGGTTATAGCTGGTAGAGAGCCGCAAAGCGAATGCAGAAGTGCCGTTCACCCTTTTACGAGTTGATGAACCACTGAAACAATTTTGGAAACTATTTTAAGGTTCAAAAAGTTATCTAGTGTTGCTTTAATATGAGTTCCCCCAGCCTGCCTATGGTCCCCCAGTGGCTAGAAATGGCGATAGGTGTAAACCGAGCCCTAGGTATCCTGCTCCGCCTTTGAGAAAAAGTAAGCTCAGATGGGCCGATCTGGAATCTTCCCCTTATGACGTCATAAGGGGAAAGGTTACCTCCCCTTTCTCTGGTTTGCCCGCCCAGAGAATTTGGCCCCTCCCATGCGAAAGAGAGAGACATCATGGCTTGCAAACAAGCGAAGCATAGCAGCTGGTCAAGGCCACACCCCCACCCTCCACCTTGCCCCCCCCCCCCCCTCTCTCCTCCTCAATAGCATTTAAAGCTACAGACACAGAAATGGCACGTCCTAAGGAAAACTCATTGTGGGACTGGCTCTAGTGACTGTAATTCTGCACCAAGGCTGAATTTCGGGAAAGAGACTTCAGATACAGTATTAGGGGACCACTAAGGCCTATAGAAAAGCATCCAAAAAGCAGCACGTCATGGGAACTTTAAGTATTGATTCATCTACCAGTTATTGTTGTTTGTTCCGATTAGTTAATTGGTCTATAAAATGTAAATTTTGACAAAATGACCCAAGGTCTAAGATGACGTCTTAAAATAGTTTGTTTTATTCAAATGACAATCCAAAACCCATAAGTATTCAACTTAATATCATAGAAGTCTGAGAAAAACTGAGACACTGAAACCAGTAAATCTTTGGTCCTTGTTTGCTTAAAAAATTACTTATATATATGACATATATTATCAAAATTGTTGCAGATTAATTTCTTGTTGAATGGCTGATTGTCTACTTAATGAATTGTTTCAGCTCCAGCTCCATTAAGGTTTCTTAATCGATTTTCCATAGAATGTACTGTATAAAAGATTTTATCCGTATCTTACGAGAATATATTTAAAATTGTTATCCTTAAATCTGTTTACCCATTTGGAATCAGATTGTGGACCGTGTATGCAAATAAGCATTGAATCATCTGAGAGGAACAGATGCACACGTGTTTGTTTTTGTGTGTGTTTGCTTGCGTCGATCCAACTCCATCTCCTCCTTCACATGAGTGCATCACTCTCATCGCCATGGTTACTCCCTGGAAAGGGGGGGGGGGGGCTCATCATCTTTGTGAGCAATTAATCACCCAGTATGATGAATCCTGGTCATCTAATTACAGACAAATTAGATGGAAGTAATGCTTGAGGGCTACGAAGGCTGTGACTAGCTAATATGATTTCTTGCGATCTCTATTGCAATCTCTGCTTCCTGTGTTTCAATCCAGTGAGTACAACCCAGTGTGCTACAGCAGTGTAGTAAGCCTCACACAAATATTGTGCATCAAATTAAAGGAAAAAAATGTCTTTTTGAGGCAGAAATCAATTTATCTCCCTTTTTGTTCTTTGATCTAGAAGTGATCCGATTAATAGAAACTGAAAGAATAACAATGGCATGATTGCTCCAACAAATGGTTCAGTCTTGGTTGAGTGGCTCGGGGCAGTCTGAAACGTCGTCTGCCCACCACAACATCGCAGAAAGGTCACAGCCGCTGCCACTCTTATGTAGAAGGTGCTCGTTGTGGGTGTTTGGCCATTACTGGAGCATTAATCACATGCATTTTGTTGTTTTTATCTTCAGGCAGCATGAATTATGCTAAACATTACCTGAGAAAAGAGAACAACAATAACTTCCGCCATGTTTTTCTTATGGATGCATTTCCCTCTATTTAGCGGTTCAGGAAATGCATTTATTCACTCTACCCTTTCTGTCAGAAATGGGAGTAATTCATACTTAATCTTTTTTGTGACATTTCAAAAGTTGGCCCTAAAATGTGCTTGACAGTTAGGTGGAAATAAGTGAAATAAATTCAGTCTCAAGCCTGCAGGTGATTTGCTGCATTTCTCTGCTTCTCTCACACACTTTCCCTCTCTCTCTTACAGTGGCTGACAGGGGCAAATGCACTGTTTATGTTTGAGATATGTTTTCTCTCGTTTGGTGGGTGTGTCTCTAGTTTATTGGCTCAGATCACAGGTGATACCCAATCAGCAGAGACGTGTCTGGTAATAAAAAGGTAGTGCGCTCTCTCCCGGTGGGGTACTTTGAAATTACACTTTGCTATAATGTAAAGTGTACAGCTTGTATAACAATGTAAATGTGCTGTCCCCTCAAAATAACTCAACACACAGCCATTAACGTGTAAACCGCTGGCAACAAAAGTGAGTACACCCCTAAGTGAAAATGTCCAAATTGGGCCCAAAGAGTTAATATTTTACACTGGAATCCTCCATGACAACATCACGGTGCTGGTGGATGTTAGAGACCTTGCGCTCCTCCACCTTTCGTTTGAGGATGCCCCACAGATGCTCAATAGGGTTTAGGTCTGGAGACATGCTTGGCCAGTCCATCACATTTACCCTCAGCTTCTTTATCAAGGCAGTGGTCATCTTGGAGGTGTGTTTGCGGCCGTTATCATGTTGGAATACTGCCCAGTCCCGGCCCAGTCTCTGAAGGGAGGGGATCATGCTCTGCTTCAGTATGTCACAGTACATGTTGGCATTCATGGTTCCTTCAATGAACTGTAGCTCCACAGTGCCGGCAGCACTCATGCAGCCCCAGACCATGACGCACCCACCACCATGCTTGACTGTAGGCAAGACACACTTGTCTTTGTACTCCTCACCTGGTTGCCGCCACACATGCTTGACACCATCTGAACCAAATAAGTTCATCTTGGTCTCATCAGACCACAGGACATGGTTCCAGTAATCCATGTCCTTAGTCTGCTTGTCTTCAGCACACTGTTTGCGGGCTTTCTTGTGCATCATCTTTAGAAGAGGCTTCCTTCTGGGACGACAGCCTTGTAGACCAATTTGATGCAATGTGCGGCGTATGGTCTGAGCACTGACAGGCTGACCCCCCCAACCCTTCAACATTTATGGCTGTGTGTTATTACACTGAGCTGAGCACTTAATACTTTACATTGTAGCAAAGTGTAATTTCTTCAGAGTTGTCCCATTAAAAGATATAATTAGGGCTGCAGCTATCGATTCTTTTTGTAATCGATTAATCTAGCACTTTATCGATCAATTAATCGATTAATCGGATACATTTTTTTTGTTGCGTTTTTAAACAACCAAAAGAAATAATGCATAATGAAAATGATGTGGCTGTAAAATGATCAAGCATTTGGCTTTTATTTCTCAAAAGAACAGAGGTATTTATTCCAACTCCAACATTTGGCAATTTAATTTAATTAAGTTTCATGCTGTAATCTAGCCCTGACGTCAAAGTAAATATCTGTTTTATGTAGATTTCTACACCTGCAGCATTTACCATTAGGCTACTAACAAATAATATAGAATTTCCGGAGGGAGCCTATTTTTTTAGGCTATATTCTCTTGCAATTGAACGTGAATAAGTTTACTACTTAAAAACATCAAAGCTAAATATCATATCTAGTCAAACCGCATCACGACATCGCTACAAATACAGTGTGCGATTAAAATCAGCGGCTGCTTAGGCTACGTTACCTTGTTTCAGCAACGCTTGGTGAAACAGCGTGGAGCGGATGTTTTCGGTTCAGATGCTGAATCATTGAAGTCGTACTGCTGTGGTATGCCAGGTCTACTTTGCAGGAGTAGACACATTGCACCTTGTTCTCTTCCTTTTTTAGTATGTAATGATCCCAAACTTTAGACATTCTCTGCCGTTTCTGGACGTCTTTACTCTCCCCCATCGCACCAACTAAATTAAAAATGTATCACACGCTAGTGGTGTGCTTCCTGAACAACGGTCCATGTGGAACAATCAGATCCCTGCGCATATAGTGCGCGTCATAGGAATTTAACGAGGCTTCGAGGCAGAGTTTTGTAATCGAGTTATTCGAGTAACTCGATGAATCATTTCAGCCCTAGATATAATGAAATATTTACAAAAATGTGAGGGGTGTACTCACTTTTGTGAGATACTGTATAGCACGTTTGCTAAATGCTGCGCATGTGTTGTCAAATTAATGACGACTTTGTTTGGCCCTGTCGGCCACCGTACTCTCACACACACACACACACACACACACACACACACACACACACACACACACACACACACACACACACACACACACACACACACTCATAATCTATTCGCTATAGTGTTTATTTTGCGAAACACTAGCAAAATTGTTTTGTTAGTGTTTCAAAATTGTTTTGTTAGTGTTGTTTTGTTAGTGTTTAAAATTGTTGCTTTTCCTACATTTCAGCTCCCTTTCATCTTTATTTCTGTTAATTTCTTAGTGTTATCTCACGTCTGTACATCCTGCCGTCCCTTGCTGCCAGTATGGAAGCTTTCCTGGGAGTAGAGGAGGGGGCTTCCCTGTTGCCAATGTTTAATAAGCAAGTTAGTGTGTCAAGGATTACTGTCAAAGGCTCTGCATGGTGTAGCAAAAGCATCAGCAATTACAGTAGGACCACAACTTGCTCTTGCTGGAGAAAGAAAAAGTGTGTGTGTGTGTGTGTGTGTGTGTGTGTGTGTGTGTGTGTGTGTGTGTGTGTGTGTGTGTGTGTGTGTGTGTGTGTGTGTGAAAATAATTGTGAATAGATGCAATTTGCTGTGCTATTGTTTGTGTGTGTGTGTGTGTGTGTGTGTGTGTGTGCGTGCGTGCGTGCGTGCGTGCGTGCATGCATTCAACATGCCAGACATTCTGCTATGCTCATCCCACTATGAAAGCCCTGCAGAAACAGGGCAAGACACCCACTCTCTCACTAAGAATAGTTTGCAGTGTCAATAATGTGCCATGCTTTCCTTGTACAGTTGTTTCTGCTTGCAGAGAGGAAACAAAACATGTTGCCTGCCTTTGATTTGCATTGTCAATCAAATCTGGTTGGTTTTGGGCACCTGGTAGATCACCTGGTAGAGCGTGCGCCTATATACAGAGGCTCAATCCTCACCACAGCGGCCGCGGGTTTGGTTCCAACCTGTGGTCCTTTGCTGCATGTCTGAAAAAAACCCTGAAAAAAACAATTGATTTAATTATTCTATCACCAAAACGTAAATTATCATGTGCTATATATATTACAAAAGATTGATACATGGCACCCGTGGATCGATACAGTATTGCCACGGAAAATATCGTGATACTATGCTGTATCGATTCCTTCTTTTTTTTCTGTTTTTGTACACCAGCTGCATCCTCATCCTTCCCCCCCCCCCCCCCTAAACCCCATGAAGGCCCAAAGGTGAATGTAATCAGCTGCTGCTCACTGTCATAAATAGTGAGTAGTAAAAGTCTGCATACCCATTCGGACTTTGTAGTTTTTATCATCCTTGATTCTCAAAATGAAAACTCCTTAAATCTATTTCATTTGGATAAAGTAACCAAGAAGATCCAGGCCACTGCTTCTGACAATGTATTATTAAAGAAAAGGTAGCAGGAGTTGGAAAAGCTGTGTCAACTCACTTCTCTCTGTCACACACACATTTGATTCATTTAAAATGAAGGAACACAGTGTCATTTAGTATTTCTGAGCTCACATCTGCCAAGTCCTCTGGTGTGCGATATTGAGCAGGGCTTCCTTTATCCAAATAGATAATTATTCTCACACTCCAACATCTGACTGCTCGGTCTTCCACCAATCTAAATGAAAAATAGATGTAATTATGTCTCTAAAGTTGAAGTAGAAAGCTCTGAGAATATGGAAAATTGTCTTGCTCTGAAGACTGAAGCAGGCATATTAATGTGTTCCAATAGTCAGGTTAATGTCATCATGAATTGTTGTGATTTTCAGAGCTTGGGAGCTGTGATTGCCTCCAGCATCCATCTTAATGGAAATGAACTGATTTGTTTTCAAAAGAAAAATGCGTGTGGTCGTTCACTACTGAAGGAGCTCACTTTGTGCCTAATGAGCGGTCGGGATATGAAACGCTGTCAAAGGGAATGTAAAGTGTCATTTGTCTTGAATAAACACACTGCCTACCTTAGCAGTGATAAACAACACAGCCATAACTCCTCCCAGACCATCACAGAGGATCTACTCTTCTGCAGTTCTCTCAGGTGGAGGATTATGGGCCTTTGGGACTCTGTGTCGTAGACAGTTGGCCTGCGTGAGGATGCTGAAGGTGACCTGAGAAGCAGACTTATGAAAAACTTCTGCTGCTAAGATAAGATAAGAAGCCTTTATTGTCATTATATTACAATGAATACAACAAAAGTATGAGTGCCCCTCCCGGTGCCCCTCCCAGCGGTGCTTAAAAGAAAACTACATTGCACACATCTACGTATAACATAAGACAAACGACGACATTCATTCAGCATTTGTCATAAAACAAGGCTGCAACAAAGCCGAAGTTCTCTGCCCAAAAGACAAGTACATGTAGAGAAAACACACAGCAACAGTTATTTTTACTTATATATTTAAGTAGAAATAGAAAGCAGAAATAACGGCAGAGCGGAGCGATTCAATTCATTCCCCAGGAGAACAGCGGTATGAGCGAAATCCGCTGACGGCGGCGGCAAAAGTGCCCGGATGTTCACTGCTCTCCCTGTTCTCTCAAAGTTAACTCAGTCAACTTTTGCAGAGCAGTAGTCAGTAGGGATGGGCATTCGATTACATTTTCTTCGTCGATCGTCGCAAGAATTAACGATCGACTATTGATTAATCATTCATATTTTTATATTAAAATTCATTATTTATTTACCTTTTTATAAATTAAAAACGCAATGAAAATACAAAAATACAGCGTGTTTTTCCTCGATGAGATCTTAATTACAATAAATACAACTTGTGACAGTTAAACTGGAGGTTAGGCTAAACTTAAAGATATATGCGCTGCGGTGCTCTGAAGCAGCGGAACCTGCTGCTGCAAGCCGGCCTTCTTAAACAGAGACCCTCGTTTGTTCCAAAATAATAAATAAAAAGAATTATGTTAAATAATAACTTAACCAAAAACATAATACTTAGATCTGACAGGTTTTGTCAAAATGTAACTCAAAACTATCCAAGGCACGGACACAGCCTAATATAAAATAACCAGCAACTCACATACAACTTCTGCACCAGTTTTGTTGAGAAAAATAAGCAGGTTGACGTGATCTGGGGTCAGACGCGACCGCTACCTGGTGACCGTCAGTCCAGCCGCCGGGGATGCACAGACCTCCGCGCTAACTTGGCCAGCCCGGGCCGGGGAACCTTATTCCGTTCTTCGTAGTGAGTTTCTACCAGTCTGGTGATGGTACGTCGTGACGGAATGTGACATGCTGGAGATATCCATCTCAATGAACGTGCAGATCCCTTGGGTCATTTCCTCTGCTCGTTGTGCATCGTAGCTCCTCCGTGCTAACGCCGAGTTGATGCTAGGTTGATACTGAGAGCAGGACGCACCGCCACCGACATTAACCAGGGTCGGATGCACTTTGTGGTACATCACTTGAGTCGTGGCCGTGTTGTACTTATACACGGCGTTGCAGTGTTTGCAGTGAACTAAGTCATTTTTTAAATCAAAATGGTCCCACGCCACACTTCGCCGTGACCTCTTCATGTTTACTTTGAATCAAAACGGAAACTCGCAGGTAACTGAGCAGCCTATGGCGCCCCCGGGTGGTAAAATGTTTAATTGCTGCCACACAGTGAAATTAATTTCATTGCTTCAAGACTCACACTACGCAACGCAACCTGCATTAGTTTAATCAATAACAAATTAACGTGATCGACAAAATTCTTAATGATCAATTGTCGATTGTCGATTAATCATGCCCATCCCTAGTAGCCAGTGAGAGGGCAGACTCGCAAACGTGCCTCCAATATATTCTACCGTGTATACACCAAAGTTATTATAGTTTGGCATTTTTCATTAGTTTTTATTTTTATTTCGTTTTGACTTTTTGTTTTCAAATTCAGTTTAGTTTTAATTTGTTTTGATAGTTTGCTAGTTTAGTTTAGTTTTTATTTTTTGATTCAAAAAGGTCAGAAAAAGTATTAGTGTAATAACTCAACAAAAACATCCTACAATTTTAGAAATATGTATTCAAAATGTATTCAACAATAACACCAGTGCATAAAATGTACATATGATGAGCACAAATATATATAATATAATATCATTTGGGTCATATTAACCTGTTTGATGGCTGCTTTGTACTAAAGTGAAATGGATCACTGGTGGATATTTATTTAGTTCTATGGAAAAAAAGATTAAAGAGAAAGAAGGGTTTATATTAATCAGTGTGAGGTAGCAAACTCATTTTGATATCAGTACTAGAGCCTGACCGATATATCGTCGGGCCAATATTAGGCATTTTCCAAACTATCGGTATCGGCATTTATAACGGACAAAACCCCCTTCAACCTTGTTGTGAGTGTTGGCGTTGCATAGTTTGTCCACCAGAGGGCGCTCTACAACGTCCCTGTTGGCAACACCCATGTTTAACCCTTTAAGTTTCATTTCTTAAGTTTGTCCTTTTTATACATTTTATTTATCAGAACTTTAATATGTTTTGATGTTCTGTTGTGACAATAAAACAAACAAGTTTATTTTTAAACTGCATTATCATATTATTTTAGTGAGGAAATAACTACAAATAACTAATGTTAGGGAAATCTGTTTATGTTTTGCTACGCGTTTCTGGATATTTTTTATTAATATATGTCAGCCAATATATCAGATTTTTAAATCACCATATATTTGTATCGATATCGGCCTTAAAAATCCTTTATCGGTCGGTTCCAAAACTGTATGTATTGGTATTGAAAAATATCCACCTGTAATTACCTTGACGAACTGGTCGATATGGTTAAAACCATTTATACGATGTAAATGAGAGTATTTTCTGATACCAGTGTACAGTATGTCACAATATAGCAAATTTAGATTTAAAAGAAATCACATTTAAATGAATCAAAAATATTAACAAATGTATAAGTAGATCAATACTACACAAATATGGGCAAAGAATAAAAACATGGAAGGCTGTGCGTAGCAAAATCATTAATCTTTTTTTCCCAATTACTCTCAGCAGCTCGTCCCCTGAAAACTTAAAAAAAACTACTTCTGTTGTGGGACAAAAAAAAGTTTTTTTTAAACCAATCTTCTCTTTTTTGAACCCAATCCAGGTATGTTTTAGTAAAACTCTGTAAAAACTAAAATAATTAACCCTATGCACACTATATTTAGGTTGACTGTATGTACTGTAAGTGTCTGCAGTCCTCAAATTGTGTGCTATGCTTGTACAATTCCAGTGTAAAAAATAGTTGGTGTATGTTTCCAGGTGAATGTGTATGTCTTCCAGTATTAACCTATGTGTCATGTCATGTGTGAAATATGACGCACGCCTACATTCAGTCAATGGATGATTTTCTGGACATGATTTCCACTGTGTTCGGGGTCATCTTGTAGAGGAGCTGAGTGCTGAGGCAAGCATCTCGTAGCTGTCGCCTCCGGGAGATGAATAATCTCAGAGTTGCGCGGCTACATATATAAGCCGCTCATTTGTGAACTAATTGCGCCATCACCGCCGCTGGGCACTGACTGTTGATGAGCAATTAGGATACAGATGTTGCCCGAGCGGCAGAAAAAAACACTTGCTTCTTGTAATTGAACCCGACAGATTTGACACAACAGGAAATGAAGACTGTGTCTGGGATCTAGGACTCAGATTGAGATGTAGTGCCTGCAAAATGTCTCGCTGTTTTATATGTCGTTTTCTAGTGGAGGAGTTTTATATTAGATTTACTTTGCTGCCCATTGGCCTTGAAAGAAGGGCACCTGAGATATGTTGCCTCTGGCTACAAGTGAGGCGATGCCTCCATTACTGAGACTGGGTCTTACCCATGCACATGTATGTATACCTCAGCACTGTCGAGCTGAGAAAATAAGTGTGGAAAGTGATGATAAAGCTGGAGAGGAGAAGTCAAAAGAAGGCCAGTGGAAATATGGAGTCTTATTTTTATCGGAATTGATTATTCTACTATTCATTTTTTCTTCACACAGACATCCGTATGAAGCTGTTTTTTTTATTCCTTGGATGAGAAAAAGACATCAAAGTATTTTCTGGGATGGAGAAGAGAACTCTGCATTATCACGTCCGCTCTGTTTTACTCTATAAAGACCCCACTTTCAGAGCTCCTGAATAATTAAGGATATCTAAGAGTAGCTCTATAATAAAAGGTAGAAGTCCTCCCTGTGTGAGTGGGAACAGAAGCACTCTCACACCACTTTTCTCAACTTCTATCTTAGAGCTTAGCAGGTCATCCTAATGGACATGTTGAGCCTTTTGTTGAGTTATACAATCCTGCTGTCATTGCCTATTTCCAGAGCAGGTAGTGTAGTCAAATTGTTCCGCAGTGAGACTTGATAGTTTGAAGAAAATTGCTATGTTTATTGTGCATGAACTATTGTTCCCCTTGCTGCATTTGACAGACTGATTACTGTTTTCAGCGCTGGTCTTATTATATAGGACTCAAGATGTAATCCGCTAGTAATGAGAAATGAACACAGGGTGGCTAAATAAAATGGCCTTCTAAACAACACACTAGCACAAATGTAGTCATCCAAAATCAAGTCACAGCTATGTTTGTCTTGCTCATGGAAGTTGTGACTGTGACTTTTTAAATCCAGACTTTCATGTTTACCTTTGAAGAAAACGCTGTTTATTCCTTTCTGTGAAAACCCATAATTCAGTACTGAAAATTGTATTTCAGATCATGAGGGTCTTGGTGGATCCGGTTACAAAAGCCAAACTGACCATTTTGCCTGTTAAAGTCATTTCCTTCAATTCATGGTGTGCGAGGTGTATTTAAAGTTGTGAAGATGCTCTCTGAGTGATTTATGTCTGAAATACTTTAAAATGGTTAAATCCCATACCTGCTCAAAGCTGCAGCACAAAGCTGCGGCACTTTTTAACATCACTTTGAAAAGAAATGATTGTAAATCATTGGCTACACTCCACAAATGCCATATTGGATATTTTCTGATCCAGCATATTCATTTTGCCATTATTGATTGTCATACGGTGGTCCTGAAAGCTCAACGCACGCATGCAAAGTAAGAAAACACATGCAAATACAAGCAACACAAGCAAATGGAGAAACATCTTTACCAAATTTGACGACACATGTGCAACATTTAAAAGAATGTGTCAGTGGTGTTGTAAAAAGTACCTAAAATGTAAGTGTCTTTGGTTTATTTTAACATTGTGATGGCATGATTCAGATATTATTGCAGATATCTGCTGTTAATCTAGCGTTAGCCTTTTGCTTATTATTATAATATCTGAATCAAGCGATCACAATGACGTATAGCAGACTTCAATAACTTAATAAACCACAAACCATCGCAACAATGTTTGCCTCAGCCCTGTGCATCACTTTTTAGTGTCCCCTAGAAAAGGTTTCCGTTGTGTTGGGAGCATCTTGCAGCTCTTTTTCTAAATGCTGCGCATGTGTCGTCAAATTGGTGAAGACGTTTCTTCATTTGCTTGTGTTGTTTGCTTGTTTTGCATGTGTTTTCTTCACTTGCAGCGCGTTGAGCTTTCAGAGCCACCCTATAGTCATCTTTTTGATGATAAAGAAGCTTGAATTTTCAAAGAAAATGTACACTTTAGAGGCTATTTGAACCCATAGCATTTACAAAAGTCCAGTTATCCCTTATCGTCATGAATCACACTCCTCCTTATTCTAAACGTTCTATAATAAGTGGAAGCAAAACTCCCCCTACCTTGCAGTTACTGTGATTGTGTTTTATCTACTTGCTGGATCTCCATCATCTGAGCTTATCAGTCCCCATAGATGGCAGTCTCGAGCTGCAGTCAGATGGAGCCCCCCCCTCTCCCACACAGACAGGATGTAGACTTTGAACACACACACACACACACACACACACACATTCTGTCTCTCATGCTTACACAGCCTTCTTTCACACAAGCACACACCTGCATACAAAAATAGCATTCACCTAAAAACGGAAAGAAATGGGACGTGAAACATGAGGCAGACGAATTGTTTTTCGCCCCTGCTAAGTCAGTGACCAGAGTACAAATCAGAGCCGAGGAGTAGCTCAGGTCTTTAAACAGACTCTCAGCCTCACATAAATGTTTAATCTGGTGTGCTAACAACTTGTTCAACGGTCACTATAAAAGGAAACGATGGTGACAGGCATAATCAAACCCTGTGAAAGAAAGTGGGTCTGACTGCGCAACATGCAGTCTTTTTTTTTATTTTTATTTTTTTTTAACAAATACGACTCCTGTGGCCCCTGCTGTAGTTTTTATGAGAAGGGGTTTCATCAAAAATAATGACACTCCTCTAATGACCCAGCAAACCGCTGCACCCTGCTGATGTGTCCTTGAATATGACACTGAAGCCCAAATACTAACTCTTTTTCTTTAACCTGAGCTGTGGACAAATGTGTCCTCCAAAGGATCAGTAGTGTGTTCCAGAAAGGAAAAAAAATGTCACAGTATTTAAAGAGTTGAAACAATGATCTGGAAAGGTAAAGTTGGGTTTGGGCAAAAAGACAGAATCCCATAAAATAGGAGACCATTTCAAATGCACATTTACAAAAAGCTTTTGTAATGTAATATCCTAACCTTTTCCTTAGTTCTGAGACTGTGAAGCAGCGCTGTAATCCAGATCAGATCAATCCAGATCCAACAGTATATTTTTATCTGCACAGAACAAATTGAATCTCACTTCTTTCTTTTTTTTTATGTACACGTGTTTGTTGGAGGTCGACAAGGTAAAGCGAAAGCATAAACGGTTGCTTGTTGTCAATTAACCTGAACATGATGGAGCATGGAAACCAACAAAAGGCAATGAAAGGTTATTGGACTATTTAAAAAATATAAATCAATAAATAATAGTTTAATACCAAAAATTAAGTGTAAAAGTAACCTAGCTGCAGCTATCTTGCATCATAGATAACTTTGTTAGTTTAATTTTCCCGCTAAAATGCTAGTTATAGTGCATTCCATTTGTACTCGGAACTCAGATTTTCTGAGGTCAAAGTCGGAAACACGCCCCCCTGACCTCGGAACTCAGACAACCACCAAGTACCCCGAGCTAAAAATCCAACATGGCTGCCCCGTGCGTCAACAGTTGTGAAAGCTGTAGTAACATACAGTTATTAGCACTTCTGTGTTATTTTGTGTCTCACTAAATCAGTCGTACGCGCAGTGCTGTCCATATTCTATCTGTGGACAACAGCGTAATGCGTTGTTATAAACTAGCATTGCTAACAATGGCTAACCTGGCTAGAGCTAATGAAAACAATGAAAATCTGACTTGTAAATGGAACACATTCAACTCAGGTGTGGCGTCATTCCCAGCTTCGGCTTCCGAGTTCCGAGGTAAATGGAATGCCCTATCACTACTGTTACAGTAGTTTATACAGTGCTACTACAGCAGTGGGCAATAGATGATTAGCATTTTGTTTACTTAGATGATTGCTCCTGATGGGGCTGCAGATGTCTCCTAGCAACCGTTTCACACATTACCTATATCTCTACTATCTAAGACATTTTAACGGTGCAACATTATTTAGTGAATCACTGCTTTGAAACAAGCTTGTAGTCATTAAGAAAAGACTTTGTATACGTATTTCTTTTTGCACTCCATTTTATTTATGTATTATTCATTGACGTATCAAATTATGAGTTCTCTAACATTTCACTGCCTTTTGTCACACATAAGACACACTCCAACCAATTAAATATTGTTTTCAGCTGTAGAAATGGCAAGCAGTGTTTTTCTCCCTCTTTAGTTTCAGTTGTTGACACTGCAGCCACCTCGGGGGTGCTTGTATTCCCACCACAGTGGAAATGCAAGCATGTGTCAATGGCATTGACACTAATGTAATGTGATTGGTTCCTTCTAATGAGGTGAAATGAGATGACATTTCACTTGACAATCAATCATGAGCCAAATACCCGTTTGTTAGACTGCCTGGGAGTCCATGTGTCGATGGCTAACAACAGACGGCTAGTTAATGATGCAGTAGAATGTCCACTGATGACGATGCGTTTTTAAATGGCTTAACAAGCCTTAAAAAATGCATCGTCATCAGTGGACTTAACAGTCACTGCAGTATAAATATATTATATATATCATTTTGTTCTCATTTAATTACTTTTTAATCATGTTTTTTTTTTTTAAACCGTATGCCATTTTCTGCAGTTTTCTTTAAAAAATGACCAATGTTACATTAGTTTTGGCCTGCTCTAACACCGAATTATGTAGTTAAAAAAATCATCAATGTATTCTAGCAGAAATTATGGAAGTTCAGCATCATACCGGAGTCCTTTGTCCATCTTTAGAGCAGTCTGTGGTACATAGACTGATCTGAAAATGGCAGCCTTCATGACAAGACATGGAATAAAACACACACACACATATATATATATATATTATATTATTATTATTATTATTATTATTATTATTATTATTATTATTAATATAGAAATTATCTTCCAGGTCTTGAAAATCAAGTTGTGGCCTTTGAATTTGTTATCAGTGAATGCCTTACATGCCAAGTAGTCTATATCGACGATGTTTCACCTTCAGGATTGCTCCGGTGCCGCCGAAAATTCTGTCGGATATCTGTCACCTTCCGCTTTCTTTGTGTTGACGTTCTAAACTCCGGTGGATTTCTGAGGACTCTGGTTAACTGCTCCTCAGATCTCTGCAGGGTAAATCCAGACAGCTAGCTTGACTATCTGTCCAATCTGAGTTTTCTCTCGCATGACTAAAACAACTTTTGAACGTTCCACCAAAGCAAGTTCCTTCCCGAGGCTATTTTGCAGAGGTGCCGTTTCTCCGTACAGCGCCTAGTGCCGCCCAAGACGATTGTGATTGGTTTAAAGAAATGTCAATAAACCAGAGCACATTTTTCTCCCATCCCGGAAAGCTGTGTGGACTAGCCAGACCCTCCTCCGCAGCACTGTGGAGGATACGTCTGGCAATGCGAGACATGCCAAGGTGCTCTTGAATGTACTTCATAACTCTTTTCCGAAACACTATATTCCTTGTCGGTCATGTCTGCGGCCATATTTATGCCTTGCCACCGCCATTACCATAATGCGTTTCACCTTGTGTTTGAGAATTGATGGTTTGAACGAGCCACTTTGTGTGCGTGTTTGAGCGTGAAGTGGAGTTTGTAGGGTTAAACGGGGCTGGGGTTGATCCTGTCTGGCCTGGGTTGGCCTGGCTCTCTACTCTTCTCTGCCCACTGAAGCTGAAAATAGGACTAGGGCTGCAGGCTCTCTCCCTCTGCACAGCTCACTGCTGGAGCACAGCACTAAACAACTTTGGATTCTCAACATAACAGCACACTTTCTACTAGATGCGCATTTTCCACTGATATCAAAATGTCAGACCTAATATGAGCCCCGAGGGTGTTTTTTCTCTGATAACGGTGCTGATCCAAGTGTCACTCCCTTATTGCTATTACATATTAGAAAAATTAGTTAGAAAAAAGACAAATGCAAGTTCTCAGAGCCAAAGGTGTCTTTCAATTTTGTCTGAGCTAAAAAAGCCAAATAAAAAATCAAAATTGATGTAGCATAAAAATAATATTGTATATTTAATTCCACACATTCTTCTTCCTCGCTGAAACCTAGCACCTATATTACGCACAGTGTAACTGTTGACAGTTCAGTCAGTTTGATAAATTAGTCAAAGGTACCAATGCAGAGTTTTTGACCACTATTGGTGCTATGAAAATCGGATATCACGATATTCTTGACCAAATACCTCAATATCGATATTGCGGCGATATTCTAGGGTTGACAATTGGTGCTTTAACAAAATATCTTCACACTTAGATTTTAGATAAATAATCATCAGTAATGTGGACATAATGTCTAAGTGGGGAAAAGGCAAATAATAGAACAGCTAGAACAGTCTGGTAAGTTCAGAAAAGTACATCACTTTACTGTAATGCAGCCTTTAAAACCAGGAAAAGACAACACTTATGTCATATCATGATATCACGATATCCAAAATCTAAGACGATATCTAGTCTCATTTCACGATACTGATATAATATTCATATATTGCCCAGCCCTACTATGAAGCAATGTTCTGATGAGCGGATTTATGTTCTACGTGTACAAGGCACAAGCGCACGGGTTACACAATACAGGTTCCTGTTGACCAGTTTCTTGCTGTTCCACTTATCAACAGTTGATACAGTAGCTTAAGAAATGTAGCAATGTGCCAGAAAAGAAATATACAAAAGTTCGGCTTTCCACAAGTTAAGGAAAGAAATGCATTAACACATTTGTTCAGCCTCTGTGCAGAGAAAAACTGAACATAAGCACAACTGGTGTACAAGACAACTCTGCAGGCTACCTTTTAAAATGATTAATTATTAAAGATTAAAATTGATTTTCTGTCAGTTGACTAAATTGTTTAAGCGTATACACAGCTCTCTGATGGATTGTCAGACATGTCTCATGCAGAACAGGCCAAGAGATGCACAGCATTGTAGTAGGTTACAGCTCATTAACCCTCTGAGGTCTAAGGGCATTTTCACATATCTTCTTATATTGACCTTTCAGGGTATTTGCAGTAAACCGATCCCCATGTGTTTTCATATCAAAATGTTCAGAACAAATTCAGCTTTCTGTAAAGTGACGCCCACATTTTTTCTAGAGCAATGTGTAAAGAGATATTTTGGCGCTAAAGCTGAAACGTTGATGTTGGCTTTTTGAAAGTCCTCAAATCTCTTTGAAAACTAACCTTAACTTATGATGTGTTGGACGAATTGTTTCGGTGCTTGACTTGAAATGAGTCTACCAAAGTCTTAGATTATATATGATTAAAATAGGAAATAAATGTCTGAAATGAAATTTTGTAATATCGTTTTTTAAGTAGCAGTTTTGTCAAACATTGTATGGACGCACCAGTGCGTATTTTGTCCTCAGAGGGTTAAAAAAAGGATGATGCTCAGCCTGTATGGCTTATCCCAATTATGCCAGTGACTTTCACAAATAGCAGCTTTTGAGCAATTTCACGTCAGGAGACATTTTGGCTCCTGCTGAAAAAGGGTTGCACTGTAGCAGAGTGTGTGGCACTGCAGCATCTATATTGTGACAGCTCAGATGACTGATCGCAATACAACATACAGTATACTCTCTCTCTCTCTCTCTCTCTCTCTCTCTCTCGCGCTCCCTTTTTTGCTCATATTTTCTATAGCTTATGTCTACGGCACTTGAGTATATGTTCAACCTCTTAATAGGAGTCAAAATGAGAATGTATGTTCATCCTGCACTTAAAATGTATTTACTCCATTTTGTACTTAGACAGCAGCCAGCTAGAGTCAAACTAATTAACGTGTTTACCTTAATTGGTGTGTGCTTGACAACGTTCCTTCAGGTCCTTCAGCTAAATGACAGTCAGCTGTAGGTCGGTAGTGATTTGATCGCATGTCTGATAGCGAGCCACACTAAAGCACAGCGGACACGGCCCATTGCATAATTAGACAGTTAACTCAATTTGAGGAAGACGGCGATCAAGCTAATCTGCTGAAGTGAAGAATATTGTCAAATCTGAAAGTCATTGAAATTAAAATGTTTGAAAAGATTAATTGATGAGTCAAGTCACAGAATTTTCTATCCGTCGATTCATCTTTTCTGTCAGTTGTAAAGCAACAAGAGTGTACAGCTTTGCCAGCAGCTGTGAGGCTGCACTTCAGCACAGCGGTGCTTTGAGATTTATGCCGGCGTCTGCCATGCTAACATGCTCACAGCGACAATGCTAACATGCAGCAGGTTGGATAAAAGTGCTTTTTAAATGCAGTCCATTCAGTTAGCACTAAACTAAAAAGTACAGATGGAAATGTCCTTAGATTTGCAGGTATGGACGACTGACCGACAGACCAGCATTGGATTCATAGAGCTACGTCGCTAACATGGCTAAGAATGCCGAAAACATTCTCTGGTTTCAGCTGCTCAAATATGCTTTTCTTGTTTAATATCGCTGTAAATTGAATATCTTTAGGATTTGGACCATTGGAAGGACCAAACCAGCAATTTTTGGGAACTTGCATGTAGCATTTTATATAATATAATCACCAGAATAATCGTACTGTAATAAAAAATAATTTGGTTGCTTTCTTAAATGCATTGTAAGCTTTTATTTGTGCATATGCTTCATCCATAGGATGGCAGTGCCTTGAGATATTCTTAAGCTTTTAATATCTGTATTCTCCACCACCCACCCATCAATGAATCATCTCAGGCAGCCTCTCTCTCGTCCGTATGTCACTTCATTTATTTGCTCTGTTTCAGAGGGCTGTGTAGTGCTGTCCGTCTGTCTGCTCACTTTAAGCGCTTGCTCTGGCTTCGTTTTGTCTGCGACAAGTCATATCACTGAGCAAGCCTCTTGCCAATACTCATACCTAGCACGAGTGATACAAGAACGCTGGCATCAATTAGGCAAAACACGACGAGATCAGTGTGGCAGCACATCAATATTTATTTCATCTGCATATAAACGAGATTGGGTTTTAGGGAGCCATTTGCTGATGAACCTTTCCCTCTCCAGAGCTCTCTGCAGACACCACTCTTTTTATGACAGGGAAGGGTGGGGGTGAGACAGGGGGAGAGCTACAGGAGGAGGAGAAAAGAGCCGAGGTAAAATAAGATTCAGGGAGGAGAAAATTGTTTGTTCTCAGTGAGGCGGCTCAATTTGTTATCTGGCAGCTTAGGCTTCATTTCATTTGTAACTGAGGCTGGCGCACTGCTCCATCTGTAAACCTTCCTGAAGAAGAGACTAATTCAAAGAGGTCAGAGGTCAATTCCTGGCAGCTCACTGGCCCAGACACTGGAAGCAATATCACTGAGGTTTGACATTGATGCTGATGAACTGTGGAGCAAGAAGTCACGTCTGCGAAGGGCTGGCTGCAGCCACAGCCAGCGTGGGGTGTCTCCGCAAGACTGCATGAATTTGTGTCCCGGCCTGAGACTGCAAGAGGAGGGGGAAAAAGTTGTTTGTTCAGAGAGAGATGTCAGTAAACCAGTTGAATGAGCTGTCTGTGGATGTTTGAGTCCGCCTTCAGCTACTTGGACTATGTGAACCAGCATGCAACAGTGATGGGACATGACAGGTGGAATTTCCCCTCGTGGTGCATGTAAAAAAACAGAAACACTGAACTTGTACTACAAAAACATGTGCTGTAACCAATTTTTTGTTTCATTCATAATTATTGATTAGATTACAGAGCCCAAAGTGGTCTTTACATACAGTAGTTTGTTTTGGGAAATTTTGTCAACATTTAAAATTAATTGTCCTAGTTCACATCCACAATGAACATGATTTTACTCTCAATGCCTCCCGCAGCAAATAAAGACCATTTCACCAACATCAGAAGAAATTAATGTATTTTTATTAAGGATTAAGCTTCAGGGAGAGCAAGCTGCTATATAACACTAAGGCTGCATATTTAATGAAGTAAATCGTATTGAAGTCTGCCTGATTCAGCTCAGCGAGTCACTATTAGTCATGAATAGATCACACCGTATGTTTGCTTTAAAAAGCTGAGGAGTTTTTTTTGGATGAAGTTCAACATAAATACTCACTTTTCACTTTTGGACGACTTATGGGATTCGATCTTGAAGCTGGTTAATTCAACATCCCTCTGTGCACATCACTGTCACAGGGCCCACGTGTCCAATGCCAAACTATCTCGTATGCATCCAGATGTGAACCCTTGTTGTGACAAATGTAAAAAGGGTAGATGCTTCCCTTATCCACTTATGTTCTGGACGAGTCCTAGTCTGGAAAAATACTGGAGGGACGTTTTCCAAACCCTATCTGTAATCCTCAATTTTAAGAACCCAACCCTCTGGTCACCCTTTTTGGCACCACTGGAAAGGTAGATGCGCTTGACTCCAATCAAACGTTGAAGACTGTCTGCCTTTCTTTTGGCCAAACAGCTTCTAAAATAGAGAGATTCTGCCCCGTCCACTGACGCTCAGTGGCCAAGGGACATTATGTCCGGTCTAAACCTTGTAAAGATCTGTTACTCAGCTTGTAACTTAAACAAAAAGTTCCACAAAAAAACAAAACATTGAGTCAAGCTAAAGACTTATTTCCTCACTCTCATTTTGTCTTTGGCCATTCTCTTGATTTCTGTCAGTAATACAGTCCGTATGTTTTCTTAACCCCCATTTAGGGCTGGGCGATATGGCCTAAAAATAATAATAAATAAAATAAAATCTCCGATTTTATTTTTTTTTAATTCGATTTCCGATTTTTTTTTCCGATTTTCCCCCCTACTTATTAATAGGGTTGGGTATTGTTTGGGTTTTTTCCGATACTGGCGCTAAATCTGTACTTTTAAAACGGTGCCGTGCCTTAACGGTGCCTGAACCGATACTTTTTAAGAAAGTTTAAAAAAAAAAGAAGAAACAAGTGACATTTAAGAACACGTTGTTTACAATAACTTTGAATGCACCGCGAGGCTGTATGTTACCAGTTTCAGTGAATGCACCGTCTGTGTTTTTCCGACGTCGGCAGCTGCTGCGCTGCAGAGCAGACTGTTGATATACAGTCACACTTTACACTGTTTCACGTTATCTGTCAGCATTTTAACCGTGTTTAATCCAGCTGCTAGCTAAAGGTAAGCTAACGTTACCTGCTGTCGAGTGTAGTGTAAAGTCAGGCACCGAAATGTGCTGCCTTTGACTGCGATGGGCTTTAGGCAAATGTTGCAGCGCCGGGTTTGCTGCTCCACGTCTGTCGCAGCAAACCCATACCAGTTCCAAACAGATGATTTTATTCCTTTCTTGGGAACAAACTTCCCACTCTCACCGGTAGCCATGTTGTCACATGCTGTTGCTGTTTTGTGTGTGCTATGATGTTGTTGTTGTCGCTTGCCATACTGCTATGTGAAACTAACACTACGGAAGCTCTGGAGAGCCAAAAATGCGCCATTACACAAAAACTCGATTTACTTATTTTTTAAATCGCCCGCAACAAAAAATTTGAATTAATTAATTTAATCGATTTTTTTGCCCAGGCCTACCCCCATTCTTTTATTTATCTATTTATTTATTCCGATTTTTTCTTTAGACTGTATAAAATATGTACGTTGTCATGAAGGGTGAACTTAGCTATAAAGACCATCACCGTTTTTTTGTCCCAGGCTGTAAGCATGTTTGTTTCTGCTCTAAAGTTGAGCATTTTAACATGGGGGTCTATGGGGATTGACTCCATTTTGGAGCCAGCCTCAAGTGGCCTCTCGATGAACTTGGCTTCATTTTTCAGCACAGGAGGTTGACGCTTTTTTCCCTTTCTTTCCTTTCAAAATACCTGACTTATAGCACCTTTGTGTATTACTCCGATTATGTGTGAGGAAAGAAAATCCTGCAGGTCAAAACAACAGAGTGTAGGTTTGATAATCAGCTGGACATGTTTTGACCAACAGTCAGTTTTTTGTTTTTTTTTATTCTGTGGATATAATAATATGGAGCAGTTTATTCATCATATGCTTAACATTTACTTGATCTTCTTCATGTTTTTGCTGTACTGCCAAAGCATTAATTTAGCCTTTACCATGCCTCGGCTGCTGGGGAGCATCTCACCGTTTTTAAAAACCACTAGGTTATATTGTTCAGGATCAAATGATCTTGAGAACATGGACAACATCCAGGGCTCAAACCAGAGAGCTTTGAAAGCAGCCCTATAGAGAGGCCCTTTCTCTTCTGCTCTTGAAGTCATGAAAGCCTTTAGTGCTGTTTGTCCAAAAATGCACTCTCCCTCAAGAACAAAATCAAGCACTTTGGGGAGCCCTGGACAGTAAATGGGCAGTATAGATCAGTGTTGGAAAAACACAGGGCTTCTCTTTTCATCAGCTGCTCTGCTGTAGCACTTCAAACAGAGGTCAATTTTTCTCTGCCAGCCCTTCAGTGGAACTGAAATTGGCCTCAAGTTTATTGGATGAAAACTTCTCTTGCTTTTCTGTTACCTACACTGACACACTTAGTGGTGTTCAGTCTTTCGTCGTTACCTCGTGACGAGTGTGTGGCGCTGACCGCTGCTGAGATTGTAATTAACCTCTGCTCACGCGCAGAAAACATCGATAAGATGCTTTGCGCAGCCATTACTGGCAAAATAGACTGTGCAACACTGGCCTGTTTTAAATGTTGATTTTCTTTAGTCACTCTTGCTCTGTTTGTCCGGTCTAAACCTTGTAAAGATCTGCTAATCGTTGAGTCAAGCTAAAGACTTATTTCCTCACTCTCATTTTGTCTTTGGTCATTCTGTTGATTTCTGTCAGTAATACAGTCTGTATAACTTTACTTAAAATCCATATTTTTTCTATAAACTGTATAAAATATGTACGTTGTCATGAAGGGTAAACTTAGCTATAAAGACCATCACCGTTCTTTTGTACCAGGCTGTAAACATGTTTGTTTCTGCTGTAAAGTTGAGCATTTTAACATAACATAACTGTTCTACTCACTTGCTTATTTTGAATATGCTCTTAAAAAACAAACAAGGGAAGCCAAATCAACATGATTATGAAACACCTGCTTTCCTCTTTTTTATCAGGATATTGCTGCTTCTATCTGCATTCCTCTGCTCTGACTGAGTGGCCCAAAAAATAAAACAGATGATAAAAATGCCAAATGGCATTAATGTAAATAACATAAATATCAGTTGGGAAGCAGCAGTGAAATTCCAGGATTTACGGATATGACAGAGCAGTAGTCTATCTGCTGGGTCAACAATAACCATGTAAGAAAGAAGCTCTAAGTAAAGCCATAAGGGGATGTGATTGTTTGCAGGAGGAAACTTTGTAATTCCTAGTCTGTGAGAGAAGATAATTAGCAGTAAGTCTGCTCTCCTTTTTGGACTGAGCGCATAGTTGGACCATGGCTTTGAGTTATGTACTGCATCTTTTTTTGCAGCCTTTTATCTGTGCCAGCACCAGTGCAGACAGCCATGGGCAGCCTGTGATTCGGATGTTTCCGCCGGGAGTGACATGGGAGAATTTGCGATGGTTGACCGGTTGCACTGTTGTGGCTGAGCTGAGAGGGCTGACCTGGAAGAGCCTGTAGTAGCTTTACTCACACGGGTACATGCAGGCAAAAGCCAATAGTGTACAGTGACCAATGCGTGTGAGTCTGATCAGAGTCCAAGGGGAAACTAGTACGGCTGGGTATCGTTCAAAACTTTTCGACACCGATACCATTACCGTGACTGTGATGCCCGTTCCTAAACGATACTTTTTTTGATACCAGTTTTAGAAATTACAACATTACGGCACAATTTTTTGTATTTATTTTGCAGCTCCTACTACGTGAGCCCCGTCTCTGTGTAACATAGAGTTTTTCCTGCGTGTCTCTGTGACGTGTAGCGTTAGACAGACATTATTAGATCTTGGTAGAAGCATGCTGTGGGCTTATTGGCTCACTGACTCTGATGAGATTTACTCCTTAGGTATTGAAGTTGGGTACTGAACGACGAGGCATTGTTCGATACTGGATACTTGAGAGGCAAGTCAGTCGGTGCCTAAGAAGTATTAAATTCGGTACCAAACCCTAGAAACTAGTAATCCTAAAAGGTAGTCACACTGGAAACAGGCAGGTTAAAAAAATTCCATGATTCATAGGGTTCAATCTATGCTTACAGCACCTGGTTTATTTGAATGTATTTGAAGTCCACTCTTGAATCAACATGCTGCATTTTGAGTTGTATCTCTTTTATAACTAAAAAGCTGAGTTGATCAACAGAAAATTAACGATTAGCAATTATCATCAGCTGTTTTTTAGTTTTCAAAGGAAAAACATAGTGTTTTCTGGCTCTTAAGCTGCTAACACCTTCACTATGTCAACCAGGTCAATGCTAACTTTGTTTGTCTGTTGTTTGGTGCTGCGCAGGATGGATTTATCCGAGATATGCTGAAAACAGCTGTCTGCTGTATCTGAAAACAGCACTGATGAGAGTACATTTGATGAGAGTACATTTGTGGACAGGAGAGTACATTTGTGGACAGGAAACCAAAATAATGAGCTTAGGTGAACTGCAGAGTCAAGTGATGCATCTCTGTGACTTTATCACTACGAGCGACTCCTTCCACGTCATTTCACCCATTGTTCTTGTAAAAAGAAGCAACACTACACAACAAATGGTGAGCAACATAGCTTCATTCCTATGTAAATGTGAAGCAGTTGATTTGCATGATGCATCTTCAAACTATGCAGATGGCCTTTTACTTAGGACTATGTCCCAGATACTGGGTGCTTAATAATGCACTCAGGCTTCCAAACACATTTCCCTCCCAAAACGTCCACCGCACAGCAAAATGACTGCTTGGTGAGTGGTCCCTGTACAACAGTGGGGAGCTTTAGATGGATTCATGTTGAAGATCCTGTTGAGATCTGACCTGACAAGGGTCCCTCTTGGAGTTTGATTACTTCAGATGATCTACACACACTGCAGCTTCTAGTCCACACACTTCACTCCAAATGTTCTTACCCAGAGGGTGCAGGCGTGTGTGTGTGTGTGTGTGTGTGTGTGTGTGTGTGTGTGTGTGTGTGTGTGTGTGTGTGTGTGTGTGTGTTGCTTATGTTTGTGTGTTTTTCTGTGAACTCTCTGGTGCATCTCTGTTCTCTTGCAATGTATTGGTTTATCCATAAAAGGCATTCTGCTAGGGGATGTTAACTTAGAAACAGTTCTCCACTCTGCTCAGTAAGCTGTGATCTGGAGTCAGGCTGCCAAATGCAATTGGGCGAAAAGGCCTTTGAAGTGTGCCGTGATTGGCTGTGTGCGGCGACTATTTTGACAGTGCAGGTTGTGACGAGCAGGCAGTTGTTGAAGCAACAGTAACTCTGTAGGTCACACTGGGCTAGCTTTCCGTAAATCTGAGGGTGTGTGTGTGTGTGTGTGTGTGTGTGTGTGTGTGTGTGTGTGTGTGTGTGTGTGTGTGTGTGTGTGTGTGTGTGTGTGTGTGTGTGTGTGTGTGTGTGTGTGCGTGTGTGTGTGTGAGAGAGAGAGAAAGAACTAGTAAATCACTCACAAACCTGTGTGTGTGTGTGTGTGTGTGTGTGTGTGTGTGTGTGTGTGTGTGTGTGTGAAGTGAGAATGACTTGATGGATTACTTTCAGCTCTTACGATTTCAGTGTTTGTGTGTGTGTTTGTGTGTGAAATCAGGCCAACATCTCTCTGTGCATCTCTGTACATGCCTTCTGCAGTATCCCCTCTTTAAAATTAAATTTCAAACAAATATTTCATCGACAGTTTCCCTCTGAGCCCAACATCGTCACAGTTCATTAAAACATAATTGAAAAGGAATATTCAACTGCTCACTTTGCACATGCACCACTTTACCCCATTACACTTGCTAAAGAAACATTTACACATTTGCTTGCTCTCAGGAAGCAACATGAGTGGCTTACGTGGCTGCCATACCATTCTCATAATTTATCTCTGCCTGCGCAAATAAACATAGCAGGGAATATGGGATATGCAAAGTGTGATTCAGCAGCAACATTTTAATCTTTCTTCCATCAGCTTGTATTACCAGCGCTGCCAAGCTCAGCAGACCGTAGCGCTCCTGCGCTCTGATTGGGTTAGTTCAATTAAACTGGCCCCAGCAAGGTGTAATGAGAGCTGTGCTGCAGCAGTGACAATGCGTAGGAGTAAGCCCGGTGGCGGACATTATGGCTCGGCTATTAGCTAGCAACCCATTTAAATAAACCCCGGTTTCCTGCAACGGTGTTGGAGTTGCCCTAACTCAGCCATCACTCAGTTCAACCAGACTTTTGACATCAATGGTCAAGCTTCAGTGAGACGGTAATGTACTGCACCATAAACGAGGCCATTTGTTTGGTTCTTGTTGAGAAATAAAGTCTGTAAGGGTTAAGTAATTCCCAATATTTTGTGGGGATATTGTGTGTGAGATATATTCTCCTTTTTCCTCCGTCGAGGTCTGAAAGATTAATTGTTGTCAAATGAAAATCACAATTTTGAAAAGGTGCCATTTTCTTTCACAACAACCACATTTGTTATTACGTAAGCTTTACATTAGTGAAGGATTCCAGTGTATCACAACTTGGGTCTTATTTTCATTTTTCATGATACCTATCAGTTATGATAATACTGAACTCACAAGAGTAATAGAGATATGGGAAAGAAACTAGGGATCAGTTGATCAGACAGGAAAAGTGTAGGCGCACACAACTACAGTGAGTAGGGTAGGTCAAAGTCCAACCTAATGTGTGTAAAACATTTCTGATTACTTGTGTCGTTTGCCTGTCTGACTTTTTTTTTTTTATCTCGTTGTTATCATAGCCGAGAAAAATGATGTCCAAGCTAAAAACATAAGTTGTAATAAACCAGAATCATTTTTTATGTGTTTTTATAAGCTGTAAAAGGTCAAAGTGTGAGTTGGCCAAACGACAAAACACACTCTTGATTGGCTGTTGCCCAGTTAATATGTTCTCTGCATGTCAGTGTCTGTACTATTAATTCTTGGCAGAAAATGGTTTCCACCTAGAAAGAAACGCCACACTGTTATTTATGTTATTTAATTTTCCTAGGGAAGACAGGCTAAGTTGACTTTTCTTTAACTAATGCATCATTTGTCCATATGCATATGAGAGCAAGTGATTTAGCTTGACACAACCAATCGTTTTCACTGCCACATAGTAGGGATATCAGATATCACAATATTCTTGACCAAATACCTCGATATAGATATTATGGCGATATTCTAGGGTTGACAATTGGTGCTTTAACAAAATATCACACTTGGATTTAGATAAATAATCATCAGTAATGTGGACATAATGTCCAAGTGGGGAAAATAAGAGAACAGCTAGAACAGTCTAAGTTCAGAAAAGTACATCACTTAACTGTAATGCAGCCTTTAAAACCAGTAAAAGACAACACTTATGTCATATCACAATATTACGATATCCAAAATTGAAGATATCTAGTCTCATATCACGATATTGATATAATATCTCAGACCTACCACATAGACCACCATTACTAACCTTGATTTTATATATTATATATAAATTGAATCTCGATTGCAGTATTGGTCAGACAAATTTGAATTAAATATCCTCCTTACATTGTCAGAAGCCCTTCTCCTCTCCTCATGTTCTTTATGGATTTTGACATAGCTCAGTCGAGCTAAACGACTCTATCATGGGACATCACTGATTACTGGATGCAGACTGTGCCTTTAAACAAAAGCCCAATTAAGAAACAAAATATTGATCTTTGCTGGTCCCTTCCCTTCCAGCTCTGTGCTTCTCTCTCGGGGAAGAAACCTCTAGCCGACCATGTCATCTTCTCTTTGTCTAGTTTATTTCTATGCCTCTTGTTTTTCTCAGTTTTATTCTCTCCCGTCCCGCCTTCTCAGCACTAATTATCACTTCTGTAGGCTCCAGAAGTTCAGCGCAAGGATTTATCAGGAGCTATATAGTTATTAATACAAATATAGCTAACTCCTATATAATGCTGAGGGTTGTAAAGGTGTTTGAAATCTCTGTGTGGTGTCTTTGTTCTAAGGAAATAAAAATGCTAAGATATAATAATGTTAATGTCTACTTTATTAATCCCGCGTGGGGAAAGTCCAGTGTTTTCACTCTGTTGTTATTACACACATGCTCAGTACCTATACAGAGAGATGTCAGAGTGAGGGAGCTGCCCAGTTGAAGGTCTGGTGCTTTGCTCAAGAGCACCTTGTCCACCACCATACTTTGCTCTGTACGGGGACTTGAACCCGCGACCCTCCGGTTCCCAACCCAACTCCCTACAAACTGAGCTACTTCACTGTGATGGAAGTAATATTGTTGTCAAGGCAACCACATTGTTAAGCACTGTGTTTGTCTGCTTGGCCTTTTTGCCACTCTGTCCACTTCATATGCCTGAAAGCCTCAGTCTCTCAGTGGGGATGAAGCTGTGAAACTGTCGCAGTGTTGCCGGCAAATTACATGTTTTTGAGGTGACAGTTTGACAGGAGATGGATGGGCGTCATGTTAAGCGAGGGTTAACATTTTCCTCCTGACTGAGCCACTGGCACAGTGACATTAGCATGTTGAGTCTGGTTGCACTATTCCACCAGTCGACCAAGGTGAAGCTATTTCACACTCTCTTGGACTTCAAAGCTGTTATATGGGAGCAGCTTCGATCTGCTCGCTCTGTTGAAAATGTCTTCCTGCTTTTGATTCCTCACTGTGCACACCCAGGGCAGTCGGCTTCTCCCTTTTGAAATCATCTTATCTTCATCGACCTTCTCATTCCTCTTTAACAGGTTTCTCTTCTTTAGCATCTTACCCTCTGCTCTTCTCCTCAGTGCCCAGTCACAACAGAAACTCATTTGCACTAGGGGTGCAAGATATATCGACTCAATATCGTTATCGCAATATCACGTTGCGCAATATTATATCGAAAGTGTTGCAATAAGTATGCAATATTTTGTGGAGCGCTGCGTCCCGTCCGTTGGCTGTGTGGCTTAGTTGTTTGATTTAGAGCCCTCTTGAAACGTTATAATGATCATGTTTCCACTTGCACATGTTAGTGCACGTCAGCCCACGGGTCCACTACGTGACAAACCCTATGGAGCATACCACGTGTGCATATTTCAACAGAGTGAAAGTGTAAGTGAAGAAATAGAGACAACAAAACTGAACGAATCAGAAAAGCGAAAGAAAAGTTGTGTCCCGTTCTCTTTATTTATTTTATACTGTACAACCAGTAAAACATGTCCTGTTCTATAGACATGGTCCTTATTTATTTATTTATTTATTTATTTATTTATTTATTTATTCATGTTGTACCAGTCCAATATGACTGTCAGTTGAAATAAACCTTGTGTTGTAAGAAAACTTGTTTAATTTGTTATGAATCTATTTTGATGCGATTTCCCGTAACTTTTGTAATTTCACATGTTTAAAAATATCAAAATTAATATTGATATCGCGATATTCGTAATTTATATAGCAATATCACATTTTGTCAATATTGTGCAACCCTAATTTGCACATCTTCAAAAAATAGATGGTGCTAGACGTTTGGTGACATAGTGGCTACTTGTTGATTGTGGCTAGTTTGGATTTTGGGTAAAATAGATAGGATGAGGAAAGCTCTATTGCAATTGCTTCTGGTTTGGCAGAGAAGGGTTGAATAAAACTGGATTGTGCCACACAACTAATATGCTATCTTGTTAGAACTGTCAAGATGGTTTGCAATTGGTCAATTTGCGTGTCAAAGTTAACTAAACTAAACTGTGAAGGGATTGTACAAATGTACTTTGCCTTTGTTGGTGATGTTTTAAAACCTTTACGTATTTGCTGAAATAAATGTTGCCTAGACTGAACCCTCGAGTCCTAGCCTGGCAACCAGACCAATCTGCGAGGTTATGTTTTATTTGCTCTGGCAGGTACTCCTGTTCAGACAGACTTACAGCCAATTAGACCATGGCCAGCCTAATCACAACTATTTATCTCATATGGGGCGGGTTTCAGATGATGACAACTTGCGGAGCCTTTGTGCTTTATGCAAAATAAGTGATGATGTCATTTTTGGCTCACGCACCCTCGCGGCAGTGACACCACGGCGAGCACAAACCTAGCTTGGTAAAGAGGAGCGCTGTTGCATCCAGAGGCATTTGGATCTACAGCCATTAATAATGCCCCTTGGAAATCGAAAATGACCTGAGAGGTTCCAGACTAACTAGCATTTGCAATTTGGTCTGGCGATGTCAGGCTACTCGAGTCCTGGATACAAGAGGAACAGCAAACTTCATCAGCAGACCCTTGGGGAAATAGGTGTTTGAAGCTTGGTGGCGTGGGGACTACCCACAGTGCTAGTTGGTGAGCTAGCCAGCCGGGAACATGCTGGCAAAAGTCTGTCACAATAGTTATCTTGCTGTCACTAAACAAGCTAGCTAGATTGCTTTCCTTGAACCTACATCCCAGCCCACTGTGTCTGACGCCCATTGTATTTGATGAGCAGCCGGCTAGTGTCAGATATACATTGTATTTGATGGCAGGACTTAAGCTAAATAAACCTGTTTTGTCAATCTAAACCCATTCCCATTGGCTGTATGGGAAAACAAAAGCCCTTTGAAATGCTCCTTGAAATTGCTGACACTACAAATGAATGCATAGATTACCCCATTTGAGCATTATTGTTTCTTCCACAACTATAGAAACAAGGAAAAAGGGGAGAAGGGAGACAAAAAAGCCTGAAATAGGAGAACGTGAAAGAGAAAAGTAAAAAGGACTAAAAGGGAGGAGAGAGAAGAGCCAAGTGGGGTGAATATCATTACACAGCCGTATTCAAACAGTGACTGGAGTTTAATTCCATTTCATGCATTATTGGCTGGCCATGCGGCAGTAGAAAGTAAGGCAGTTACAGTAAAAGCTTGGAAAGGTGGCATGATCCAGTTTTAAGTGATTAGGGGCAGATCCAGGAATGGAGACAACAGTTAGTTAATGAGGACAAAATGAAAGGCACTAAAAACTCAACATAGTGAATTAGCTAATTACCTAAAGAACTGTAACTGTAACTAAAGAGGTGTTAATTGCCCCATGCTATTTTTCAATCACATTTTATCGTCTTCATTTCCTGGTTCGGGTGTTGGTTTTCAACATTTGTTAGGGTGTTTCATTTATTGTTTTTAACAGGTCATTTGGCTAATTGTTTTAGTTACAGTTGAGAGAAGCCGACTTGGCCAACGTCTGCGTAGTGTTGAACAGTGCATTAGACGCCTGTATATTTGGCAGAATCTTTCATCATAAAAGTTGGTAGAAACTTGCTTTGCACAGTACCCATATGAATACAGTCCAGGAAGAACTGCTATCTGGATCAAGTTTTCTTGAAGCAGGTTGGTCTGCTGCCCTGGTGGTAGTGACCCCTTAGAATATGATGTACCTATTTCCAAAGTAGTTACTAGCTTTTACATTAGAAAATGGCAGCAAGCCCCAGGCCACAGGGATTCACTTTAATAGAGGAGTTTAAATGTGCAATGGTAAAGTCAGGATATATAGTGAAACCCAAGGGAAGCAATTTAAGTCAAAGATAGCACTTACACATAAGGTTATGTCGACAACAGTGGGGAACAGAAAAATGGCTGTAGTGGAGACTCAGACAAGAATAGGCAGCGAAATGTGCAAAGACCGTCTCTGAGCAGCATTCGTGTAAGTGGTAACCTTAAATTCACTTTCCATTTTCCCCAAAGCTTGCCCCATGTGCTCTTTTTGTTCAGGCATAGCTTCTCTTCGAGGTGTAAAACAAGGGTGGTATTCCTGGAGCCATAACCGGGTGCTGAAGTACTTAGCAGCAGCAGCCAGTGGCGTTTTTGCTAAATCTGCCACAAATTTAGCTCTCTGCTTGGTCAAAGGTAGGATTCAGAGGTTTAAATGTAGCTCAGGACAGAGACAGAGAGTGGTGTCACCTGTTACCTGATGGTTCAGTTGATTTATAATGGCACAGCCTGATGCCCGCTGTAGAGGCCAATGACGAGTCAAGACCTCATTTAACATTAGAATACAGCTTCTGTAGGAATCCTCACCCAACCTTTGGCCCATTTCACGGCGTGTGTTGATAAATACCATGCTGTGTGAATTGAAACACAAAGAACTATATTGAGCTTAAATATTCTACAGCTTTCCTATGGGACATTTCACACACATACAAGCTTATGTGGTGAAATCCAAATCCAGTATTAGGATTACTACTCAGTGCTACTGTCTTTCCTACCACATGCTGACTCCAGTTGTGGGCATTCTCTCATTAACGCCTCAGTAGGTGGATTGTTAGTTCTGGGGTTGAATGCAAATCACAGCTGGTGCTCGCCCAATAGCGTACATGCATGCAGATTAGTTTGCTCAGTGGAGGTAGACCACCTTGTGTGATCATGTGCTTTTATGCAAACTGCAGGTTCAAATAAAGTTCAGCCAACTTTTTGGATCACCAGCGTTATACCAGCAATACACCAAATACAGATGTCGGGACATTAAACTTCATGACTGTGTCCTTATAGTCCAATCCACCCTCATGTTCACCTGTTTCAGATCAGGGTACAGAAAATAAGATTTCGTGCAAATAACATCAAAAAAGTTTGATTGGATTTCCTTTCCAAATAGCAAATCTGGACACAGATCACATATTGATGGCTATAAATGGAGCCATATGTGTTTGAATGCTAGGCAGGTTCAGAAATGTGAGGTAACCGCCTGCTCTCCCAAGCTGTTCCCTATCAATCTACTGCTTAGCGTGGCCACTGAAAGCCACAGAGGCAAGTGAAGGACATATTCCATTTCCTGCTCCAGCAGCACTCTGTGTCCCATTCCCAGTCTTAAATGGACCAGGCCTCCCCCACCAGGAGACAGATTCTGCACATCAGAAACACACATTCAGGCAGCTGGTGGGTTGAGTGAATTTCCATGGCAATGGGGTGAACTGGGGATGGTCAGCATAAAGCAACAGAAGGAAGGTACGCTACATAATCACCTCTGGGACTTGGAGGACTGGAGAGACTGTGTATTTCAGGCTGGTGTCCAGTAATTCCAGAATAATTGTTATTGTAATTTCTCAAAAGGCAAATTATGTATTTATTTCTGTGTAAAGATTTCACGGCACAACTAGAAACGTGCTGTAGTCCAAGGATTTTTGTAAAAACAGGTGTATACATACTGTATGCTTTCAACTCTGATGACTTAGGTTTGATTTGAAAATACCGAGCTTACTTGGGCTTTTCCTTCAAAAATACGTAGTTTGTCCATGCCCTCTGGAGCGACATGTGTGCTTTCTGATCTGATCTGAAGTTTTTCAGCAAAGATAAAGTAAATGTAATTTGTAGTTAAGGAGCTTTGACAGTGGTATTGTCTTTTAACAAAACATTTCAAAACGTTTCATCTGTTGAAATTTAAATATAACCTTTAATTTGTCTTGCCTAAACCCAACTGTTAGCAGAAGAAAAGCCGAGTGTCAGTACATGCTATTGTCACATAAACCGAGTTCTTTGTGGTGAAAGTGCTGAAATCCATAAACACCAAATGGCTTTCAGATGGGTTTACATGCACCACACACACAGAGTTGGCATCGTACATGTTCATTGAAGACTAATCAACAGAGCACAGTGTGTGTGTGTGGTGAAACTGGCAAGGTTTTAAGCCCATTTTGATCTTTTAATTAGTCTGATTATCCAAACGCTCTCTGACTTAAATGCACACATGCGCACAGCGTGATAATGCTACTGTTGTATGCATATGTGACTGCTGCCGGGTGCCCTCGGAGACGGGTGTGATAAATATTGTCAGCGCAGCTCTGATGACGGCGCTCCCAGCTCTGACTTACTGTCAGCACAACCCTCCATGCTGGATTTTTCTTGATAGGGTAGAAAGTTTTTAGACCTCGGCAGGAGACTTTGAAGACTTGACTGTCAAGATGTTGCTGAAGTCTTTGTTTAATACTTTGAGTGTGCTTTAATTTGACTCTGTTAAAGCTTTAGTGCGTAACTTTTTTACAATAATGAACGTCCATTACATTCAAGTCATTGCCAAATGAGTTGCTACAAAGCTAATTAGGACTATCAGCTCCACACAACTCTCTCTATATTTCTGCTATGTTCAGAAGATTTTGTCGTCCGGCGACTTTCGCGTGCAGAAACTCGAGTGAAGATAATTTCAAAAGGAGAGACTTCGTTGCAGATATGCAAAGATTTATTGCACATGTGCATAACAAGAAATGTACAGAGTCTTTGGGATTAGACTCCATCGTTAAAAAATATTTAAAGGGGTAGAGAAGCCAGACATATTCCCCCTGATGGAGCCTAGACACTGGTGATGGTGGAGAGGGAACCTGGAGACCGAACGAAGGAGCTGTCTGCCAGAAAGGGACACAGGTTGCCTTGGTTGACGATGCCCGGAGGTGGAAGGGGAGGAGGAGGGTTGCACGTTTGCCTGAAAAGACAGCTGACAGCAACGGAGAGAAGACATTTAAAGGAACACAGCGACTTATTGGGACATTAGCTTATTCACCGTAACCCCGACAGTTAGACAAGTCGATACATACCCTTCTCATCTCTGTGCTTGTTGTAACTCTGTCTGACGGCTCCACCATTAGCTTATCACTCCGCCCAAGTAGCACTGCTTCCCTTTCTGAGAATATAGTTCCCAGTTTATATACAGTTAGAAGATGGCTGTGTCTTAAGTGACGTTGTTATTTGTACACACTGTGACTATACAAATCACAACATGTAAATAGGAACATGTTGCCGTTATTTTGTCACTTACTCGGAGCAGTAGGCTAGTTGGAGCCGGTTACCTCCAGGATCTGTGCTAGGCTAAGCTAACGGTGGAGCCGTCAGAGTTACGACACGCACGGAGATGAGAAGGGTATGTATCGACTTGTCTAACTGTCGGGGTTACGGTGAATAAGCTAATGTCCCAATAAGTCGCCGTGTTCCTTTAAAGCAGGATGTCATGCTGTGATTGGATCATGAATTTCGTGGCCAATTCTGGTTGGTTTACTGAAAAGTGAACGCCTCTTAAAGCTGATTTAAGTTTAAGGGAGAGATAGTGGTTATTGAAGTTATTTAGAAGGCTTCCTGAAAGAATTTGCGCTGAGCTTCATTACCTCTTCTGAAGAGTCCATCATGTTTTTTTTAATCCTCTGTGTCCTCCTTGGCTACTAGCAACTGCGTGGGGGAGGGGTGGGGGTGAAGAGCATTCATGGAAGGCTTGTGTCATGTGGATGCACCAACAGAATTGCCATTACTTAGAATTCCTCATGGGGGCGACAGAAACTACGCACTATAGCTTTAATGTATATTCATCCTAAAGATAGTAAGGCTGTCCTCATTCTTCCACATACTGAAAAGAGCAAAATAGTCAAATGAGAGTCAAATTTATTTTTGCTCAATATAGGAAAATAAGATGCCGATGGAAAAGTAACAATTAGCTACATTTAAAAAATAAAAAATAAAATGTTATTGACGTCACATTTTAGTCTTAGTAGAAATAGCAGCACTGGTGTTGTCACAGTAACTTTAGTATTTGTGGCAGTGGCAGCAGCAGTAGTATTTGCAAACAAAAGTCAATAACACATGCATAATTCACCACACATGCAAACTAAATTCACATTGATGAAATCAAATTAATAGACAGAAAATAGGCCATGTGCTAAGAACTGCCATCTCTTTAAGTGAGTGCTGCTCCATCTCAGCTCTCCTCTGTGAGCGCCACCAGTTTGTGCCAGAGTAGGAGGCAGTAAACCACCTCTATACCCCGGAGGAACCAGCTGCTCTCTTGTTTTTTGACTCTCCACAGGCTGTTCTTTCTCTCCCGGCCTCCCAGGTGAATTACATGACACCTGCTGAACTTACATGTTGGATTATCTTCCTCTACATAGGAATAATGATTCTCATCCACCCATCTGTTTAGGAAACAGTTATCATGGCTGCGCATGGCTCTAAACATACTAGACATGCTTCCTAAACTGCAAGGAGTCCTTGATAATCCCCAGAATAATTGCATGGATAGTCCACACTAGGGCTGCACAATATATCGTTTTTCTATCGTCACCGCCATATCAGCTGGCGCAATAAACACATCCAAAAAAGTCTGTGACAAAAGACACTCAGAGATTTTTTGAGTTAGTTGAAAGAAAATATCAGTAGAAAACTGCACTTCAGAATGTCATTCTTTTTAGAGTGGTGCCAATTTTATATTCAATTCAGTGTTCAATTTGTTCAATAAAAGAGTGCCAGAAATGATTTCCTTTCATTTTTTTTTTTTTAAATTCAATTTGTTGTATTTTAGCAGAATACTGTAAGCCGCGCAATGCAGAACTGAGTACACTTTATCTGTTTATTTTATTGATTTATTTTTTATTTGTGAAAGCAGTGACATAGAAGGTAAATGACACATGCGATAGACATAGACAAAACATGACACATATTTGGACATTGACAGACAGTAAAGACAATAACATACAGTATACAACATACAACAGTTATGCTGTGATAAAAGGCAGAGAGAATGGTGTGTGAAAATAGAGTGTGTATGTCATGTGTAAGTGTATGAATGTTGGGGTGTTGGAAAAAAAATAAGGATGGTAGATGTGTAAATGTTTTGCTTAAGTAGGCTGAAAATTGTGGTGGAGGCAATAATAAGGAAGACAAGAGAGAAACAAAAAAACTACTAAAACAAGAAAAGAGTGGTAAAAAAAGGGTGATAAAAAATAAATAAAATACAATAATGAATTAGTGAATTAGTCTATATTAGTATAACAGTGTTATTATCATTGTCAAATAAAATGTACATAATATGGTAAAGTATAATAACATAGCAGTAATGACAGGGCATTGTGGTGAGGCCCGACCCAAATCCGCGCAGCCCCCAGAGGTCCCCCACGCGCGCCAAGAGGACCAGAGGATGAAAGTGACAAGGCACGGTAGCCCCACAACCAATATCTGTTTATTTATCGCAAGTAAAATTCTTATTGCGATATTCAACGTTATCGCACATCGCATATTTTTCTGATATTGTGCAGCCCTAGTCCTTACCTTTTTTGGGTTTGTTGTCATGTTCTGCTGATTGGCTCATACACCAGTGAGTAGATTTTCTTGAGGCTCTGTCAATCCACAGCCTCTACAGTCTCCTTTTCTACCTCCAACCTCTCCCCCCGCACGCTCCCTCTGTCATCCACCTTTCCCCGTCGGCAGCATCACATATCAGTGATGTCATGATAGCGGCGCTGTCAGAGCCGCAAGAACTGATGAGGAACAGCCTCGAGAGAAAAACGTCTGTATAAACGACCTCCTTCACCCTCATGCACCTCACTGACTCCAGACCAGTGAAGCTGCTGCTACCATTGGACTCTCTTGCGCTGATGTATGTGTGCGCACGCACACACACACACACACACACACACACACACACACACACACACACGCACGCACGCACACACACACACACACACACACACACACACACACACACACACACACACACACACACAGACACAGACACACACACACACACAGACACACAGACTCTATTTTTGGATACATGGCCAAATACTGTGCCATATTGAGTGATAGCTGCAGTCACCAGTGTGTGTGTGTGTGTGTGTGTGTTCTAACTGCTCCTCAGTGCCAGTGAAAGGAAGCTCATTCTGACGTACTGACGCTCAGCTCCTCTGAAGGTTGAAGTTGAATGAATCTGATTTATTTGGGACCAATGACTTAACAAAGAGTGTTCTCTGATGCTTGAAAATGCTACGGAGATTTAGAAATGACACGTGAAGTTTAATATGGACAGATTTTTGACGGGGAAGAGACGAAAAACTGCTAATGCTCGTCGATCAAACACGCAAGTTAAATCCAAAATTTGAAGAAGCCTGTCTTGCTCTCAAGTTCGCAGTCAGTATAGCAGGAAACTCTTGTGTCTTTTGTGTCTAAAAACTCAGTGTGCAAAAGTTCAACTTGCATTTTTTAGAAACTTGCATGATACGGGATGCAAGTAATGTTCTTGATAATGTTATTTTAACAAAATCCAACTTTGCCCCATATTTTGATAAAAAAAAAAAAGAAGTAATTTCCCCCTTTTGGGATGTGGATGGGTTTAGAGGCCTTTAATGTTTTTAGGCTACCCTTGAACCAAATTTGGAAGCCTCTGGTGTGAGTCATTTATCAAGCAAAAATGACAAACATTTGCTGGTTCCAGGTTCTCCAGCGTCTGAATTAGCTGCCTTCCTCTGTGAATGTGTGTGAATGAAAATAATGGTTTGCTGCAGCCCTACTGTACATTAAACACAGGCATCTCAAAGGACGCATCTTATTTATATATATATATATATATATATATATATATATATATATATATATATATATATATATATATATATATATATATATATAAATGTGGAAGTCTGCACACTCTTTCATATTTACTGTTTTTTTGATGGCTTTGAAGCCTGATGTGACACCCATAAAATCTGACATTGTTCAGTTCCATCTCGATGTATTAGTCAAGCTGTGTTTGTGGGCTTGCAAAAGTGTGTACAGTCAGGCACATAAATATCTTGTCACCAAATTGAAAAGGAGAAGTGGAGAGGGATATAACTGGAAAGAATGCATGAAAAGAGTGGACAAAATTTCCAAAACGGAAGAGTCACCAGCAACCACCGATTCCTAATTGCAAAGTAGCAACGGGCTAATTAGTAGGAATTCTGTTCTGCTGATATAAGACAGCAGTGTGTTTGGCTGAAACATAATGTTTAATTTCACCATGTGGTTGTTAACAGTGGAGGAAGGTCAGATCCAGGCCATGTGGATGCTATAAGCCGGGGGGGACGTGTGATGTGTCAGGGGATGGCATTTAATCTGAAAGAGGCATATAAAAACAGATGTAGTGCCCCATGCTGCAGATGGGGGGCATTGTAGAACCTGAGAATCTGGAGGGATCCAAGAGAAAAAAAGGGATCTCAGTGAGATTGGTCCCCACCGCCAGAGCCGCGCTTCAACGGTCGCTCTCCCTCACTCGCAGCAACACACACTTCTCCCCTTGCTCTCCTCTTTCCCGCTCTCTCTCACACACTCTCTCTTTGTCTCGGTGTCTCTCTGTCACGCATTCTTCCGCGCTCTCCTGTTTCATCTCTCCACCGTGGAGTGCAGAGAGCGGTGATTTGTTTCCCGGGCTGGCTGGCAGTGGCTAGATTGGGGCAAACAGAGACAGAGTTGGGGACCTGAGGGACAGGACAGTACAGAAGGGGACTCCAGCGTGAAAGATCCGGCAAGCAAGATTTCCTCCAGCGGAGATTATTTGCATCACAAAACCTGTGGAAAGAGGACTCTGACACTATACTGGCTGCACAGCCGCTGTCTGCACAAGAGGTGCCATTTAGAGTGTTAATGTGTGTGTGTGTGTGTGTGTGTGTGTGTGTGTGTGTGTGTGTGAGTGATTTTGAGTCTGCTCACCTTTTCAGTATGCCAATTCATTGGCTTGGCTTCTTTTCTCATGCAAATGTAGAAATTGGCTGGTCGTGCTGCATCCACATCTTTGACAGAGACACAGACGGTCTCTGTAATTCAGGTTTGCTTGATTGTAACGCAGCGCTCTGTGAATTAGTTCAGCTCTGATGGATTAGTGCATGTCGGTTAGTGTGTGTGTGTGTGTGTATGTGTCTGTGTGTGTCTGTGTGTGTGTTTCGAGATCACACGACCGAAGAACCAGAATGTGCTAAATAATAAATCTCCCCAATATGACAGAAAACTTTGAAACTAGGTTATTTTTTAATTAATGTGCGACTCATTATATTTCCTAGAATTTCATCCACCTTCTGTCTGAGCGCTTTTACAGTCGATTGCATGTGTATTAATGTTCAAATGCATCTGTCTGCACATGTGTGTGTTGTTGACATGTATGCTCTCCAGCATATCATGCTTGGACGTCACTGCCTCAGGATCACGGAGGGAAAAAGGGGGGGCTAAATGCTATGTGGCACCGTGCCAAGTTATTGCTTTAAAGAGGATGTTGAAGGTTAGACGAATGTCTTTTCAGTCTGTGTACCCACTCCGTCTGCCTCTCTGCTTCTTTACTTCAATGTAGAGGAGAAACAAGAATGACAAGTGTGTTGGTTAAAGCGGCACCATGAGGAATCCCTTAAGTAACGTCAGTCGCACGGCGCCCCCTCCTCTCATCCGTCCTGTTCTGCCTCCATGTATGTGATTATATGAGTGTGTGGCAGAGTAGACAGATGGAGTATTTTTTGGAAGAGGGGGGGTGGACTTGATGCTTGTTTTAGCTTACTCCCCCTTTCTACTCCCCCATGGGATTTGCCCTTGCCTTCCATCTCTCTTACACTCCATCCTTTTATCGTCCATCCTGCTGAGCCAGCGAGATTTACTGGTTTAAAGTGGAAGTCCATTCACAGTACTGGGACTGCTGGAGGGACAGACTGGAAAAGGGTAGGGTTGGATGATTCAGGTGAGGAGAGGAGAATGGAAGTGGAAAACAGCCCCCAGGGGAGTCCACGGGTAATTTATATGTAGGCATTTCTCCACACGTTGGACCACCGCTCCAATTAACACCTCCTCCAATCCATGGCTGCACTTGACAGATGCTGAATCCGAGACGGGGCAGAGTGAATTCATTAGTGTTGGCTGTGTTGGTTTGTAGGGATTTGGCAAATTTGGCAAACATTGTTTGCTGTGGCTTTCAGTGATTTCTGGGTCATTTGTCGCCGCAGTGTTTTCAGCTTCCTTGCTCTTCAAGTTTGGAAATTGCACAGAAAGAGTGAGTCGAGCCATTTATTTCTGGATAATTCACAAACGCATTCCAGCTGTCCCCATTTAGGTTCATGAGCTGAGCAGGTTATTCTCTTATCCTCAAACCTTTGCATCACTTCTACAGGAAGACAAAACGACAGCCTTGCATGTCAGAGTGATGGATTTGATGGAGGATGTCTGATTCTGATTACTGATTCCTGTCGCTTGTGTTCCTCCAGGGGGCGTGATAGACAAGGACCTGCGCCACTACCTCAACCTGCGCTTTCAGAAAGGCTCGGTGGACCACGAGCTGCAGCAGATCATCCGGGACAACCTCTACCTCCGCACCGTCCCCTGTAAGTTGCCATGTCCTCTCACCCTACCTCCCTTCACACCCTTGTCAACTCCACTCACTCAACACTTTAAAAAAAAAAAAAAAATCCCTCATGAGGCTCCGTCTCGTGAAGGCGGTGTCAAAATCTAGTTTTATAATTATTTATTGATACACCTGAAGAGCGCCAGAACAAGCAACTAAGTGGACATTTGAGTTGAGATGTTGTTGGTTCCAAAGTGCAAGAATGAACTGTCAAGTTTAACATATAAAATCATATGTATATCAAATGAATACAAAGTCATTGACAGACAGCAAAGCTGAGGTCAGGTATTACTAGTTGGTTTATTGAGCTCTAGGGAAAATAACTAACTGCTAAACTCCTACTTATAGTCTTTACTTGAGGGCAGCAGGGTGCATACACAAGCACAGAAAGTGGGAGGCAGGGGGGACAATAGTTCTTGCTTCTTATAACATTATACTCCCTTATCATTCCAAATAGCCTACTGTACAGTATCCATTGAATAAAGTGTGTGCCGCCATTGGCTTCGTCCCAAAACACCCAACTACCTGTTTCTGGTGGTTAGGGTTGCAAAATTCCGGGACTATCCAAGGTAGAAATGTTCCATGGGAGTTTATGGGAATTAATGTAAAATAACAGGAATAAAATGGAAGTATAGGGGTTATCTGCTCAGGTTGTACTTACAATGTTATATGCAGATAGAAACTAAGATATCATAAGCAGAAATAATCCATTAATTTGCAAATGAATCCATTAATTTGTCAAATACATACAGTGTGCCATCCCACATGGTAACAGCTAGCAAAAACTCGGAGAAGGTTCATTCTGCTGGCTAACTGAAATATCATAAAAGATATAACGTATTATCACTGCAGTAATGTAGTCCTTTGGCTCAGACAGCATGCAGAGGGTTAATTTCTATTTAATGGGACGCTGGCCGATTGTACGTGTGATGGAAGAGTGTGCTGCTGAATGCAGTTACAATTCAATGAGTATACTTCCAACCAAAACATGCCAAAAGTGTACCTAAATGGTGTGTTTTTTTGTGAGTATTTTCCTCTTCAATAAGTGTGATTTCTATTTCAAAATTGTGCAAAAATTGCCCATATTCCAAGCTTAACTTCCCTTGTACATTTTATTGAAATTTAGCCTGAACTTTGCAAGCCTAGTGGTGGTAATCAATTAGCTGCTGGAGTGTTGGTTTAGCTGGATTCAGGCTTCTCTGGATGTTTGATCCTTTGAAATCAAGTGCAGCCCTCTGTCTCCAATTAGCCACATTAACTGCATCACCCAGTTGAGCAGCTGAGTGTTGCGTGTCGACAATTAAAGATAACATTTGGAATGCTTCAAGATATTGATGCTTAGCATTCTCGTGTGTGTGTGTGTGTGTGTGTGTGTGTGTGTGTGTGTGTGTGCGCGTGTGCGCGCGCACATGCGGTGTGTGTGTGGCCTTTGTCAGTCTTATTAAGCCCCCAGTGCTTATACAAGCTTAGACTTACAGATGTTTAATCCATATTCTTCTGATTCCTATTTGCCATTTTTTGCTGAACATATGCTCATTGCCATTAGTCAATAGGCTGTGATATTAAATGCCATCTATTTGTGTGTGCAGAAGCTCTTATCTGTGTGCGGTGTGTTTGTGTGTTAGCTCTGCATTAGCCTAGTCATGCCATTAGGCCCAGCTGTCTGTTGGCTAACTCTCCCCTGAATCCTTAATGGAGGTGCATTCTTCAAGGCCAGGAGCACGCAGATTTCACTAGAGACATGTTTCTGTCTTCCTCTCTGAACAGAATACAACAGTAAAACGAAGGGAAAAAAGCTATTTGTTTGCAACAAAAGTGTAATTTTCTCTGATAACCACTCACAGAGCCGCTGCTGGTGAGGCATTGGAGATAGAGAAAGAGGTATGCAGTGAAGAGGGAGAACAAATGGGAGAACAAATAGAGAGAGACACACACAAAAGGGAGTGGGGGGAAAGGGGGAGGAGGCATAATGATGGGACATGGACTATGATAACCACATAAGTAAATGGACTGTAGATAAACTGTTGCTGAGAGAAAGAAAGGCAAGGGGAGGTTAACTGATGCATTAATGAAGCTTCAACAATGAGCCTCAGTGCTGCTGAGAGGAAGGAAGAGGCCGAGTCATGACTGAGCTGGTGTAGCTTTTTAATATCTGTACTGACGGATGGATCCATGTTTGGTAAACACCACTGGTAAACATGTACACATTTTTGTAAATGGTGCAATGTTCTTTTCATTTCCTGTCCTACGTGTGGTTTGCTTCCTTTTTTTTTTTTTAGGATTTTTTTTCTTCCCAACCCTGTTTTTACACCTTTCCTTACTCTTCTTCCTTTAATACATGGTGTCCATGTCGGTTTATGTGACATCATTGTTAAGCACATGCTTAGAACAAATTGGGTTTCCGTTACGGATTGGGCAGCAACAGTGCTACCATTTGGGCCAGAACTCTCATGAAAAGGAGATTTGGATCCCAACAGACCATCCTGGTCAAATATAGTTAGTCACATTAAGCAATCTTTAGTACAATGCCAAACTAATGGTTTGATGGATAGATGGAGTATACTGCTGATGAAATACAATGGAGTCTTGATGGGCTGATGATGGTTAGGGAAACTGAGGAATAGACTGGAGAAGTCCTATGGCAGTTGGACCTTTTCTGCAGGACGTTTTACAGGGATCTCAAGAACTTTTCATGTGTTTCGAACAACAGGAACTAGGCCCTAGAGTAAGTTCTTAGGCCAAAGTTTCTGGGCTCCAAAAAGCCCTACCTCTGGAGTTAGGACTTTTCTCTGACCCAGGAACAAGGCAGAGTTTGTTGCACTGAGTATTAGGGCTGGGACGATATGCTTTTGTCCCGATTTGATTCTTTCCTGATACATGGGTGCCGATTCAATCTGTATTGCGATTTTCATTCATTGCGATTCTGGAAGTATTGCGATTCGATAGTATTGAGTATTGCGTATTTCTTTTCCTTCTTCAACGAAAACAAAAGTTGAATAATACACTTCTAGAGACAATATATCATGAGACATTTCTAAAAACGAATTGTTTTCTAAGAAGAATGCACATCACGTCAGTCAGTCAGTTAGTCAGTCTGACATTTATTTCATTTGTAAATGAAAGTGAAGTAGTTCATCACAGCAATTTAAACATAACCCTTGAGTGGCAAAGAAGAGAGATTTCTTCAGCAGGATGGAGGCGGATGGGCAGACAGTAGGAGAGTTACCGCCACTCATACCAATCGTGGAGCTCGGACGGAGTCAGCCAGGGCAGCTAAGGCTGTGCCAGCTCTCAGACAAATTGCCTGGTTGAAATCCAAGGTCAAAGCGTTAATAGCCTGAGCCCATGTGAAATCAGGCCTATCGTCTGGTAATCCACATAGATTTGATAGGGGAGATATAGAGCGGAGAGGAATAAAGTGTGGGTAGACTAGCCGTGATGCCTAAGTGGCCTACACCGATCAAGAACGGTTGAATTATTTAGGTAAAATTGAACTGGAAAACATGGCAATTAAATATATAGATTTTTATAAAGCGACTTAAACACACACACACACACACACACACACACACACACACACACACACACACACACACACACACACACACACTCATTTATAGGCAGTGTGTGTACATTCATTTGAAGCCTCGAGAGCCGAGCAGACAAATATATGAAAAGAGTTTAAAGTATTTGAACTAATTTCTGAGCGTTTGATTTAGCGTGCATGTATTTAGTGTTTAACTTAGACATTCAGAGTACATAACTTGAAGGTTGGGCTGGCACATCAACTGAAAGATTAAAAACACTAGTGCGTCTCATGTTTCGTCCCAAATACTAAATGAAAAATGAATAAGTGCAGTGCCTCTGTTGCAGGGAAATGATGTGATATAAAAAATATGAAGGTCACCAGGATTACGTGACTCATTGGCCACTTTGATTCTTTATATTTGTCTCTTTTCTTGTGGTGTTCTTGGTTGCCTTCCTCTTTCTCTTGCATTCTCTCTGTTAATCCTTCACACAAGCATAAGCACATACTCATTGTTCTGAGGACTGCCTTATAGCTATATTGACACTGTATATAGAATAGAGCTGATGATGAAGAGGTCAACTGCAGGTGAAAAGGTTAAGAGATACTCTGTCGGTTTCACAGTTCCTCTTTCTCTAACCTTCTGTAAATGGCATGACAATGTACACACTGACTATTGCTGTGTCTGAAACCAGTTCTTATCTGCTAACTAGTGCACAATATTTGCTTTTTGCCATTTTATTGGGGTTGTGAAATGTATGTATTGGACAATGGAACAAAAAATAGTGTCTAATAATGTAATGCACTTTTGTCAGTGATCAGTGATAATAAAATGATCCAGTAATTGTCAAGAAAAAAAGAAGGGATTAAAAGAAAGTACAGTAGCAGAAATCGGTTAGATTTTTCTGCTTTCCTGTTAGTAATCTCTGTCTTGGGGTGCCCAGGTAGCTCAATGTGTTTGAGCGTGCACCCCATGTAAGGCTCAGTCCTTACCGCATCGGCCTGTGTTCGAGTCGGTCTGCGACCCTCTGCTTCATGTCATCCCTCCTCTCTCTACCCACTGTCTTCATCTGTCCTACCAAATAAGAGCCAAAAAGCCCCAAAAAATTATCTTTAAAATAATCTCTAGCTTGCGACCCAGAGGGTGGCAACCACTGAGCGATATGGCCAAATCTTCTATCCCGACATAGGTAATTTTATATCTTGATAACGATATGTATCACGATATAGCATGTTTTCTTGTAATTCAATATATGAAGTCTAAATGAAATAACCACATGTTAAAGCCTATTTTGTGTACTCCTGTGTGAATGAAATACTTGAAAAGGAAAAGTACCGAGTATTGTCTCATTTCATTAAGAACTTTAGTGCAACATTTTAATTAATAGATGGGAATGATTAATTCAGGTACTTCGTCACAGTGATGCATAAATCCTGTAAATCGAATATGTTGGCATTAAGCAGTCCTGCTCTCTATCTGCAGCATTGTCCACAATAGTTAAAAGCAGGCTGACAGATTGGGGAAAGCTACCTCTGAAAATGAACTGTATGGCAATACCTCAGACAAATCTTTGTCCTCTTACAGTATATATCGCCCAACCATAATGACTACCATTAAAGGAGAATTCCGGTCGATTTCAACACGTAGCTCTGTTGTTTGGAAATTTGGAGTGCTTTCAGTAGCAAGAAAAACAAACCGTGTTATCCTCCTGCTAGAGTTAGCACCCAACAGGCTTAAACAGGGCAGGTTTTAAACGTGTTTTTAGCCTCTAAACATGTTCGAATGTGCCATGTGCAGTGATTCCTTCCGAGGGAACACAGCGAATCTGACTGCAGTAGATGTGACAGACAGGCATAAAAGTTGTGTTAATCCATACCTCTGTTTATTTCCTGTTTTTCGGTGAGGCATGGATTAACACAACCTTCATGCCTTTCTGTGACCGCAGGTGGGCCACCTGATGTATGTGTCTATCCAACACCAGTACATGACTGACGAGGCCAGCCGGAGTTTGTGGGTGGCCGTCTTTGTGTGATGAAGGCCAATTAGTGAGCAAATTTCACACCTCTTCTCCGTCACGTCTATAGGCGGCAACTGCCGACGAGCATCAAGCATCGTTTTCGTTCACCACCTTTTCGTTTTTTTTGCTACTGACAGCACTCCAAATTTACAAACACCAGAGCTACATGTTGAAATCGACCAGAATTCTCCTTTAACCCCTCACAATGCTGGCTCCATGGATAATAGCTTGGCTGACATGTGTGGCGATCGCAGAAGAGGGACCCTTAAACAGAACATCCCAGTGAACATCTGCTAATGGAGACTTAAAATTTATGATGGGTGTGATTGGATGTTCCCACATCTGTCTTTAAAGTGTGCAAGGGCGTGTCTATTTTACGGCTTTGTTGAATTCTTGAAGTTCTTGTAAGTGCTTACATTTATGCATGTGTTTGTGTGCTTTAGCCTTTACATGCATGCACAAACAACATATGCCTCAGTAGCAGGAAGTAGTGGTTGAGACTGTGAGTTAATGGGGAGTTTGATGCCCCCAGGAGCATTGAGTTTGTGTTAATGGCTGGGGCAACTGTGCGCAATGCTGATGGTGTTTACTAATGAGAGAGAGACTGCAAGTCCATCTGTCTAAACACAGTTGTTGGTTTGATCATCCTGGAGTCTTGCGGCATAGCAGGAAATATGGATCTCTGTCTGTCTCGCTCACACTTTCTCTCCTGCTGCTCTGCTACACAGTCCTTGTCTTTACTTTCCTCTCGTCATTATCAGTTTTTCTTCCTGCGACCTCTTTTTCTTTGTTTTGCTTCGCATCAGTGTGTGCATTATGTCACAAACAATATCTGACTGAAAAAGTAAGTGCATTCATTTTTTATTTTTGCTCGCCAAAAAGTCCAAAATGCAACCTGTAAGAGCACAGAATTCTGCCTGATGTTATCTGCCAGGTACCTGTGACTGGCCCTTTTCTCTTTCCTTAGTTTGTCACTTGCTGTTTAATAGCCTGATGTCTGATTGATGACAGTAATTATCAGGGTAATAAAAAAGACTCACAGCTCCCCAGTGCCCCTTCATTCATTATTTAGCATCTCTGTGAGAAACCTAGTAAACGGCAGAAGTTTGAGTCTCACCGAGGAGCCCAGACAGAAGGGGGCCTCCGAGCCGGGGCCTGTGAATGAGGAGCAGATTGAGGCTTTTAAGATAGAGGTAGACTTAAGGTGACACTGCATTGTAGGTCGTTTTTCTGTGTTGTTGAACGAGAAACAGGAGCACCTGGTGTTTGTTCTGCATGTATATTCATTTGTCTCTTTATATTCCTCCTACTGACAAAGGTTAGGCAGATCACACAAATACCTTTAGTCAAAAGCTCACTTTCTCTCATCCCTCCATTTACTCTCTGTTCTCTTTTATCTCCCCTCACTTACTCATTGAGTCATTGGAGACAGGGTGGGGTTTCCATGGCAACTGTTTCCACTCCCCGTCTGCGCCAAAGGCTCGACTCCTCTTAAACTCTCAGCCCGTTTTCTTTTTCTTCCCTTCCATAACCCTACTCTTCCTTTCCCCTCTTTCTCTGTCTGTCTACTTCTTCCCACTTACAGCAGGCAAATGGAGACTGTAGGTCAGAAAAGTGTAGAAACGCAGGGCAGACACAAGGTGTGCACTGCTTGTTGGAAATGGGACTTGAACCCAAGTCTAATGGAGGAATTCCTCAAACTCATAAGCTCAACGTAAAAATTATCCATATGATCCCTGACTTTTACAGAAATGCATTACTTTGACAAGCAATATCCTGTCTGCCATCACTCATCCCGGCTTTGTGCAAGGGGAATGGTGGGGTGTGTGTGTGTGTGTGTCTATGTGTGTGTTTGTGTGGGCTGGAGGTGAAGGAGGGTGGGAGGGATTGACTGACAACGCGGGACACAGATGTGGATGTGCCGGGTGGTGAGCGTGACATGATGCTTGATGCTCGTCGGCAGTTGCCGCCTATAGACGTGACGGGGAAGAGGTGTGAAATTTGCTCCCTAATTGGCCTTCATCACACAAAGACGGCCCCCCACAAACTCCGGCTGGCCTCGTACTGGTGTTGGATAGACACATCCATCAGGTGGCCCACCTGCGGTCACCTCACTATGATGCTGTCGTGGGAGCTTCCTGCATCGTTTTCCATAGAATGATCTGATGTCTTTGAGGGGAATGAGAGAGAAAATGTAATTGTAATTTATTAACAAACTTTTTTTTAATTTAAATGCATTTGCAACACCTGAAACATAATTTTTCCGCACTTGGCAAATCATTAAGTCCGTAACTTATTCATCATTTTGAATGAGAGCTTTGGCATTGTCAGCTCAGCGGAGGGATCTTAATGGAGCTCAGTTCCACTGCACATCCTTGCTTCCATGACATGCGACAGCCCACCGGATTTTCCAGGAATACTTTGAGATGGTTGTGATATAAAATGACAGCTCCTTTAAGTCAAAAACTGGAGATAATCAAAACTGGTGGGTGAGAGACTAAGACATGGACCTCAACTCGCCTAATTGTGTCCACAAGGACTAGTCTAAGTATATCTCATTCACACAGCGCTGTTACCACAAGAGGCAGAAATTCAGCAAAATTCAGCTCGAAGGATTTCTTTGGGACATAGCCTTAAGGTGTACAGCATGTGTTACAACACACAAATTGAGCAGTATGCGATTGATAAAAGGTGTTATTTAGAAGTTTTTACTGTGAAGATTCAACCAAAACTCTTGATCCTCACACCCTAGCTGCAACATTTTCACACGACCAACGCATATTTAGAATACGTCATCAAAACAAATGTGCCTTGGGACTGTACAGAATCAATGCATAGCGGTGAACTTTCTCTGCTTTGTTGCGACTGCAGTTATTGCCACCATCCTTTTAACCAACAGTCTTTCAAATGCACATAGAACCAGCAGGCAGAGAAATCCCTTTCCTTGAGTGTAGGAACCAAACACTAACAAATGTGCATGTGTTTTTCCAAACTGTAATTTTAGCACTGTCTTTCCTCTAAATGCTTGGTATCTATTTTGGCAGGACAGCACGGAGAGGTGCGCTGCACAAACTGTAGTTCACCACCGGCCCAAGAATTTGCTGGCCTTATCTCTGGTGAGTTAAATGGAACTGCAAACCTTAGGCCATCATTCAGCCTTAACTTGACAAAAAATGTTGTCCTCTTTTTTAAAATAATGATGAGAGCGAAGATGAGAATTTAATTTAGGGTGTCATCAGGAACAACTCGCGAGTCCTGGTGCTTTCTGACCGATGATTTGAGAAAGCAACTGTGTTGGTGCTACTGGCTCTGAAAAATATGAAATGCAGAGAGGCTCTTGATCTTCAATTATGCTTCCCTGATGTGGAAGTGAGATTTGTTTTTTGCATCGTACAGGAAATACAGTATGTGTACTACAAGGAATAATTGTGCTATGTGTGCTTGCCGGTGTGTTGGTCTGAGTGTTGAGCACGTTGATGTCAGTTTGGTAGAATTGACAGCTAAGCCCCCTCCATCTCGTTACTGTTGCTGTGCATGTTGAGCTTTCCATTTCTCCAAGGCACATATATGCAGTTAAATCTATTTTTCCTTTTTGCTACGATAGGTTATGGCTGGGCGAGAAAATCAAAGATCACGATATTTTTGACCAAAAACCTCAATATTGATACCGCAACGATATTGTAGTGTTGACTGTTGGTGCTTTCACAAAATATTTGCACAATGAGAATTTTGATAAATAATCATCAGTAATGTGGATATAATGACTAAGTGGGTAAAGGCAAATCATAGAACAGTTATAACAGTCTGGTAAGTTCAGAAAATGACATCACTTTACTGTAATGCAGCCTTTAAAACCAGGAAAAGGCAACACTTATGTCACATTATGATATGACGATATCCAAAATCTAAGACGATATCTAGTCTCATATCACGATATAATCGATATAATATCGATATATTGCCCAGCCCTACAATGGGTCCTTGATTTCAGACAGAGGTAAACAGCAGCAGCTTCTCATTTCTAGTTGGCCACCAGCTAAAATGGCAGCTGTCATTGAAAGATTTTACAGGCTGTAGCTAGCTAGCTAATTAAGCTAACATTAGCTCCATGAGCTGGTTGAAAACTCCTGCTGACCTTTTAATGCTTCCATCGGACACATCTTAAAACGAAAACCCTGTAAAATGTCTAAAATATGCACTTGAGGACTATTTACATGATTATACTGTGCTAAAAGACTATGGCTGAAACATGTGCCAGGCAATCCTCACAATCAAAAAAAGCTGCTTAGCTTACATACGTTCGTATTTTAGAGCAGACAAACGCAGTCTAATCCGTTCCTTTTACTTTTGCTCTTGTGCTTTTGGTTTTGGAAAGGAAACAAAATAAATTACAAATTGTCATTATCGTTCTTACTACAGCCCCATGCGTACCACTTCCGTACATGGAAAGATTCAAAGCTTAACAGGCCTAATGTGCCTAGGTACGTTTGCTATGCTGTAATTGGGCAAAAACGATTAAAGACAGTCAATGAAATGACGGGTTCGGAGACAGACACAGAAACACATTTTGCTTTTCTAGACTCTGAGTAAGTTTCCCAAATATTAATGTTTTTTTAAGGTTTAAAAGCTCATACTCAAAGAGTGAAATCTTGTGTGACATTCCTGTCAGCCTCCTTTCACCCCTGTGTGACTGATGGTTCGGGCACTTCCTGTAGACTGAAGACGTGAGAGGTGTGTTTGATTTGGTCCACAGAGCAGCTTGGGGACACGCAGACCCACAGCTTTAATATTCATGGCCAGAGTCTTTGTGGCCAAAAGGGCGGTCTTCTGGCCAACCCTGGACCAAATCTCTCTCTCCGCAGTGGTGCTGCACACACAAACACACAGCCAGGAAAACTATTATTCTGTATTAAAATGTTCTTTTATAATTTGATTATGAGGAAGGCAGTACTCCGATTACAGCAACTGTCATGTAAACATCTTCATCATGTTGTTTTGTATCAAGGTCCTAATCGGGGGAAGGATAACGTGATTAACAGATCTCCGTTATTCATCCGTCTGTATAGAATTACTTCTGTCTGGTGAGACTGAGACTGAGGGGGTACAAATAAGTGTGGTTTTAAAAAACGAAAAAAATATATACATTCCTTTATTGGTTTAACGCCACTATGTGTACAATGTGATTTCAACATAATTACATAATTTTTCACAATAATAATGGATGTGCTCTTGCCAATTACAATTTATGTTTTGTTCTACCACCGGGGGCGCCAAAGACAGACATTTTTTAATTGGACACAAAGTGGCTTCTATGTGCGTGTTTAGTTATCTGTAAATCTATGTGCATTTAAGTACACTACCTTATCAGTTGGCATGTGATTTTGTACGCATTTGTCTGTGCCTGGTGTTGACATGAAACAAGGGTGGAAAGCATGACCTGGATTGTTTCTTTTGTAAACCTTTGTAAACATCCTCTCCCATAGAACCGCATACTTCCGTCATTGCTTCCCACCTGCCTCCCCACTGTTGTACATTGGGCTTTAAAAATGTTTCAGTTGTAGCGATTAGCAGCATCCATCGTGGAGAGAGTCAGCGAGGCCAAAGACGTGAGAAGAGAATCCCCGGGGTCTGTCTCATTAGAGACCGTTTCACTGTCACAATTCTCTAGTATTAGCAGCATTAGGCTTCTCCATCCCTCATGTTAATTACTGGGGCTGACTGACTAATTTGCTTCACTTGGATGCTAAAGCTAAGGATAAGGAAGGGACTGGGAAGGAGAGAAACAGTGCAAAGCAGAGTCTGGGGTTAAAGAGATCACAAGCATTTAGAAATTCAAAGCTTGTTTTTGTGCTCACAAATCAAGTCGTAGTGTTTGAGGCTAAGAATAGGGATAATTCTTTATTGTATCTGATTTCTCACATTTCTCCTCCCCTGTGTTTTTCCATCAAGTCTGGTAAAATGAGCTGGCATACTGCAGCCAACAGTAAGGTGTGCAATCACCTGGGCTGACCGCGAATTATGCCCAGAGGGTTGTCGAAGAATTTTGCTAGACATTTGAAAATGTCCTGCAGCCAGGGTTGATTTTCACCATCGTGTCCCTGTCATATTCGAGCAATAATTTCGTCTGGGAGGTCTCTGCAATCAGAGATCCAATCTGTGTCGCTGCTGCTCTCTGTGGCTTTAGGTAATAGCAAGATAAGTGCTTAGTCTGCTTAGGCAGCGTGCTCACACAGACATATCAGAGCTCTGATTCTGTTTATTCAAGCCTCTAATGAAATATTCCATCTTTGCCACATCAGTGGGATGGGGAATTGAATGTGCAGAGGCTGCTACACTATCTCAAACTGTGACCTGCTGAATGAAGGGAAGCTATCATAATGTCAGATTGTCTGTATCATTATTTGCTATGATCCACGTAACTAAACTTGACACTACAAGTATTCAATTTGCAAGCTAATGATATTATGACAGAAAGTGTATGCACTTATCTAAAATGGCAACACTATGCAAGGAATTGTACAGATTGAAACACGCTGCAACCCATTTTGATGTTGGAGCTCAGGTCTCGACTGTCACAGGTGCAGTTTTCAGGTTGTTTCATAAGAAACCCACAGCCTGTGAAAAATTAAATCTAGCAGGTTTCGTATGGTATGTGAGATGCAGGTCTGTTTTATTCTAAAGTGCATGGTGCAATGCAGCAAATGTCTCGGTCAAGCAACCATCTGAGTGGGTACCAAAAAAAAAAAAAACATTTTAGAGTCAACACTACACAGATAATAAACATTTGCAATCTGCTTTATTACTTTTTTATTTTGTTATCTCAGTCCTTCCTATTTGTTTAATTATCTAGTAAATCCTGTTTTGTTGCAGTTGGTCCACAGGGGTGATGAAAGTTTATTATCAGCAAACAAGAATAAAGCGTACAGTAGCTTTCCCACAGGTTGAAGTGCTATTTCAGGTACAGCCAGTTGACCAATCATGAAGCATTTGTTTTTTAAAGATGATTTTTTTGGGGGCATTTCTGCCTTTAATGGACAGGACAGCTAGGCGAGAAAGAGGGAGAAGACATGCAGGAAATCGTTACAGGTCGGACTCGAACCCTGGACCGTCGAGGCATAAACCTCTATTTATATGTGCACCTGCTCTACCAACTGAGCCAACCCGGCCACATCATGAAGCATTTTTGAAGTGAGGCACGATGTAGTATGTACTGTAGATTTGAATGTTGAAGTGCTCCTTTAGGCAAAACAAAACATATCTTAGCCAGTGATGCTGGTGGAATATTGGTGAGAATTTAATTTTTTTCAAATGATCAGAATCTCATAGTTTGCTTTTTCTTTTACTTTGAAATAACTTTTCATCTTTATGAGTTTGAGACCTATTTCATCGGTTTTACAAGCAAAGTTACAGGGAGTACTGCTCAGCCTGTGCAAACAGTTGAGTAATGTCTTATGTGGCTCTGGGGGAGCTGATGAAGTTGACTTCAGGGACATCACGTGAGTAATCTTGGCTTTTGTTAAGTTGCATTATGGGAAGTGTACAATCCAAGGTTTTTTGACCCACAATAGGGACTAACTTTCAGGCTATCAGCTTCTGCTTCATCAATTCAGACTTTTTTTAATATAATGTGTCTCTTGCGAGTTCCTCAACTTTATGAAAGTGCAATATTAAATCACTGAATGACTTAAGTCCTTTGCTCCTTAGGTCAGTGGGTCCTTCTCCCTAGGGTTGGGGAAAAAGTCAATCAAACTACCGTAAATAACAGGCTGTGCTCCTGTCAATGGTTGTGAAAGAGGTCCATTTGGCATGTGGATTGGAACATTTCCCAAAAAACGTCAGCACACTTAATGCTAGTGTGCCATGGGTTGAGCTAGGGCTGGGCAATATACCGATATTATATCGATATCGTGATATGAGACTAGATATCGTCTTAGATTTTGGATATCGTAATATCGTGATATCACATAAGTGTTGTCTTTTCCTGGTTTTAGAGGCATTACAGTAAAGTGATGTCATTTTCTGAACTTACCCGACTGTTGTAACTGTTCTATTATTTGCCTTTACTCACTTAGTCATTATATCCACATTACTGATGATTATTTATCAAAAATGTCATTGTGTAAATATTTTGTGAAAGCACCAATACTCAACACTACAATATCGTTGCGGTATCGATATTGAGGTATTTGGTCAAAAATATTGTGATAGTTGATTTTCTCCATATCGCCCAGCCCAATAGTGCCATGCGTTCCTAAGGTTGCTGACCCCTGCCCTTGGGCCTTCTCACAGGTTGAGCTCCAAGCAGCTTTTAGGTGTTCCCACTCCTCATTTATTATCCATCCTTCCATCCTCCTCAGCTGTAGCTCTGTGTTTTCCCTTGAGAGGAAATCCTTGAGCTTCCTCGCCACTTGAGCATTGCTGAGGTATTCACACAGCGTTGTATTTCGCTCTTTGGCTTTCTGGCTAAATCCCAAAAGCACTCTTTTAATAGGAATCATTCAACTATCAGACAGATTTAGGTAGCAAATGCTGAGAATCAGAGGTCAACAGTGTCTTTAGTTTCTACTCTTGACCTCTTCAGTATAACCAAGAGGGTTTTTGCTTTTTATGTTAAAGTTTATTGTGAAATAAGTTAATTTAATTTGCACGTCACACTGGAAACACAGCAGAGCAAGACAGCAAAATGCAAAAACAAAGCAGGACTTTCACAACTGTCTGTCCCGGTGTTGTCGCCGGCTTTTGGCGTCTCATTTCCCACGTTGTTGCGTCCCCCAGAGACCCCGGATCGTGTCCCGGCGGCCGCCGTGTGTGTGTGTGTGTGTGTGTGTGTAAGATGTTTACAGTTATTGCTCTTTTCTTATATTTCAGATATTTGACATTTTAAAACCTTGATTTGTTGATGCTACAAGAGCCAGTGTGCTTGATTTGCGCTGTTCAGATGCCCACTGTTTTATTGATAGTGTGTGAAGGTGTGTGTGTGTGTGTGTGTGTGTGTGTGTGTGTGTGTGTGTGTGTTGGGAATGTAATAAATATTGACATGACAATCAATTTGAAACCCTTACAGTTGCATATCTGTTTTCAGAATGAGATTTTTCCTGTTTTTCTGACTTCCTTTTCTGACCTTATACTTACCTCAAGTTGCCTTTTGGGACATACATGCATACGTACGTCCATATCATACTTGCCTGTTAAGAGGAGTTTATTTCAGCATCATATAAAATCAACAATAATGATAATAACAAAATTAAAGCAAACACAGCTCTGGTATTGGAATAGTATCGGTATCGGCCGATATCGAAATTCAGGTATCGGGATCGGATCGAAAGTGGAAAAAATGTGGATCGGTGCATCCCTACGTGAGCCCATGTGGTGATATCGATTATAGAATGACGATTCTTGATGCAGTGCCGCCTGAGGGATCGGAGATCACAGTTGTCCAGCTTAGGCTTGCGCCCTTGTCCTTTACGCACTGAAATTCCTCCTCATTCCTTGAATCTTTTAATTATGTTATGCACTGTTGAAGGTGAAATAAGCAAAGTCTTCCTATCTTTCTTTGAGGTACATTGTTTTTAAACATCTCAAACATTTTCTCACGTATTTGTTGGCAAACTGGCGATCCTCGGCCCATCTTTGCTCCTAAAGTACTAGACCTTTCTTGGATGCTGCTTTTGTACCAAATCATAATTACAATCACCTGTTGACATCACCTGTTTCAAATCACATCATTATTTAACCAATTTACCTGATTATTAGCCCTACATTGCTCCTGTCCCAACCTTTTTTGGAATGTGTTGCAGGTCTGAATGACAGGAAAGGATGTATATTTACAAATGAAATTAAGTTGACCAGACAAAACCATGAAATATTTTGTGTTCACATTGTCTGCAATGAAATATAAGTCAAAGTACATTTAGAAATCACTACTTTCTTTTTTTATTTGTATTTTTCATACTGTCCCAACTTTTTCTGATTTGGGGTTGTAAATCTTCATATACTGGTACATTTTACTAGTTAATTAAAAGTGACATTTTAATTATATTATGTAGTTTTTGATGAGGTTACATTTTAGTGATGTGATAATATGGATTTTTCTTGGCTAAAGTGTACATTATTATTCAATCCTGAAGCCCCTGCAGAATGACGTATAGTGCATAGGCCTGTACTGTAGTGTTTCAGTGTCTTCCTCACAGAAGATTTTTTGTTATTACAAACCAAAGCCGTTCTGATTAGAGGTACCCTTCCCAGGTGTACTAGCAGTTGTAGTGGCAAATCCAAATGTTTGGAGTCTCACTAATAGGATGTTCAAGACCTCAAATACCTCATAGCTATTTCATCTTTTGCAATACTCCTTTGCCAGTGATGAATCAGATACCGAACACCAAATGAGCAGCAAAAGCTGAAGGATCATCTCTTGTCACTGCGTTATCTCTCAGTAGTGCTTTTGTTTATTTTTTGTTTAACTGTAATCCTGCTGTGCCCCAGAATCTTTTCACTGTACAATATAAGGGAAAACCTGAATTTTAAGTTATCGCCCAATTACACAAACTGCATGCCAGCCCATGTTTGATTCCTCCACACACAAGAGAAATTTTGCATCATTTTTCTTTAGCCCGTCGTTTTGATAAACTGCACCTTCTCACACAACAGAAAACTTCAGGCTGTCTTCTCATTTTCCACCTCTACCTATCAGTTCTAGGGGTGTCACGATTCTCCAAATCCTTGATTAGATTACATTTTCAATTCTTCATTTTTCTTCACAATTCATTTTCAGACTAGACTTTTATGCAATATACTATCTGACCTTTGTTCGCAATGTACCACACATTGTCAAATGTAAAACATGTATTAACAACATAATGTAACAATAACTTATATCTTCAGTCAATTGGAAACTTAAACAAAATAACCTGCCATCTAGTTTCTCTTTTGTAGCTGCAGTCTTCTTCACAGAAAATGACATTCAAGTTCACAACAAAACAAAGAAAAAACAATAAAACAGCCATGTCCATAGTTAGCCGTGTTAGTCGTGTTGCCAGTGGAAGAATATGGTACACGCATGTAGCAGAGCTTGCAAACTGACTTTTTTGTCGACAATGCGAATGTTGTCAACACTGGAAATCAAAAATACTTCCACACCGGCGACTTCAGTGAAAGAGGAGGGGGTTCAAGTTCTGTTGATGGGTCTCCTGCATCTGCAGTTGCCATGCTATCTTTTGACTGGCTGTAGCTAAGTTAGAGGAGGTTGACTCGTAGCACTTCAACATGTGTTTGTTTCTTTCCACTTGGCAAGCCGACCGGATGTGACATGGGGGCGTGGCAGCATCGACGATTCCATTTTTTTATTCGAAGTTGGAGATTGTGACTTAATTACGGTCGACTTCGAATTAAAATCGTGACACCCTTAATCAGTTCACTGAAGGAGAAATGTATGACAGTTTGTTTGGCTCAGCTCTGCCTCCCTTACTTCCTCCTCCTCTCTCCTCTCCTCAATTGTTTGCTTTGTTTTACAACGCGCTCTAGTGCACAGGAAGATGCTCTGGTTGCTCAAGGTTAGATTGTTATACTGATCAACAAAGAGCAAGAGCGTGTTTCCTTTTGTTTGACATGAGCAGCACACCTCCCCAGACAAACATACAGTACACCCACCCGCAGACGCAGACACAAATGTGCATCAAAGACAATTTTTGTTGTTGGGATGGGAATGGCAGTACAGGCTTAGAAAGGAGGTTCTGATAGCTGTTTCGGTTTTGGATCTGGCTCCTGGTTGAAAAAATACCCATATTCACCCATCTTGGAGGCTAACACATCACTTATCTAATCTTTTATCTCACCTTATGTATTTCTGCTAATGTTGTAAACATGCTGCAACATTGGCATTTTTTTTTTTTCAGGACAATGCCATTGATGAACGTGTACAGCAGTACACGTAAAAATGCCAGATTGTAACCCAGGGGCTAATTTCCATCTGTAGTCCATTAGGCAGGTTGAAGTTACAATCAAAAAATGACAAAAGATGTACAATAGTGACATTTGATATACAAAACGGGGAGAAACAGAAGGAAAAAGAAAAAAACATTCATTAATAGGTGTTAAAACGGAAACACAATTCATTAGTGCTCTACTGGGCTACATTCATTTCGACTCATGTCTCTATAGCCAATTAGTGAATCTAAGTCCAACATCGAACCCCCTTTTTAGCTTTGTTTTGGTCTCCATCAACCCCTGAGGGAAATATCTGTCTCTTTAGCTGCTGAATGCTCCACTACCAGGAAGTCACTAACTTGGCCAGTTTAGTGCTGGGCAGGCAGCATGCAGTTGGTTTATGAGGGTTTTTTGTTGTTGCTCAAAACAGCTGCTTTCTGCGGCCGGGTTGGTTCAGTGGGTAGAGCAGGCTCACATATACTTGGAAGTTTATGCCTCGGCGCAGAGGTCCAGGGTTCGAATCCGACCTGTGACGATTTCCTGCATGTCTCTCTCTCCCCTTTCTCACCTAGCTGTCTTGTCAAATAAAGGTGGAAAAGCCCAAAAAATAATCTTTTAAAAAAAACTGCTGCTGGAAACAAAACAATAAAGTTTTTGTAAAACCAAAACAATGAGCTAAAAGATGCTGAAACACTCCATAAAGTGGAGGGGAACTGCAGAGTCGGCGATACATATCCGTGGGTTCATATCTAGGAGCAACCTCTTCCACATTACACATAATCAGTCATTTGATTCATCAGTAAGATAATATTATTAATTAATGCAGCTTTAATCGTATTAATGTAATAGTCCTAAATCAGAACCTTCAGTATTTGGAGCAAATCGCTTGTAAAAAGGAAGTCCTACACCTGTAATTTCAACATGTCTGATACATATTTACTCAACATTACTTATTGTATGCTGTTCATTGTCAGGTTGTAGCTACAGGTTGTGAACTACTATTCAAAACTGTAGTGTTTCTGGTAGGGATGGGCATGATTAATCGACGAGCGATCATTAAGAATTTCGTCAATCACGTTAATTTGTTATTGATTAAACTAATGCAGGTTGTGATTGAAGCAATGAAATGAATTCCACTGTGTGGCAGCAATTAAACATTTTACCACCCGGGGGCGCCATAGGCTGCTCAGTTACCTGCGAGTTTCCGTTTTGATTCCAAAGTAAACATGAAGAGGTCACGGCGAAGTGTGGCGTGGGACCATTTTGATTTAAAAAACGACTTAGTTCACTGCAAACACTGCGACGCCGTGTATAAGTACAACACGGCCACGACTCAAGTGATGTACCACAAAGTGCATCCGACCCTGGTTAATGTCGGTGGCGGTGCGTCCTGCTCTCAGTATCAACCTAGCATCAACTCGGCGTTAGCACGGAAGAGCTGCGATGCACAACGAGCAGAGAAAATGACCCAAGGGATCTGCAAGGTCATTGAGATGGATATAGGAACCAGCATGTCACATTCAGTCATGACGTACCATCACCAGACTGGTAGAAACTCACTACGAAGAACGGAATAAGGTTCCCCGGCCCGGGCTGGCCAAGTTAGCGCGGAGGTCTGTGCATCCCCGGTGGGTATTTTTGGCGGTCACCAGGTAGCGGTCGCGTCTGATCCCAGATCATGTCAACCTGCTTATTTTTCTCAACAAAAATCAGTGGACTGGTGCAGAAGTTGTATGTGAGTTACTGGTTATTTTATATTAGGCTTTGTCCGTGCCTTGGATAGTTTTGAGTTACATTTTGACAAAACCTGTCAGATCTAAGTATTATGTTTTTGGTTAAGTTATTATTTAACATAATTCTTTTTATTTATTATTTTGGAACAAACGAGGGTCTCTGTTTAAGAAAGCCGGCTCGCAGCAGCAGGTTCCGCTGCTTCAGAGCACCGCAGCGCATATATCTTTAAGTTTAGCCTAACCTCCAGTTTAACTGTCACAAGTTGTTCTTCTTGTAATTAAGATCTCATCGAGGAAAAACACGCTGTATTTTTGTATTTTCATTGCGTTTTTAATTTATAAAAAGTTAAATAAATAATGAATTTTAATATCAATAATATTGATCAATAATTGATCGTTCTCCTGACGATCGACGAAGAAAGTTTTATCGAATGCCCATCCCTAGTTTCAGGTGTCTCAGCCCTCAAAGATGTTTAACCTGATCTGAATGTTTTGATTTTTAGTTATTTACAAATGCTAAAAGCCAAACCTAACCATATTGTACAAGGAATTCAAAATAATTCAGTTAGGATAATTGCATTTCGATACTGGCTTCAGAATACTGCTATAGAACCCCAGCACTAGTGTTAAGTGGCCAACATGTCTGCTCTCTTGGCCATGTTAGTGCTCAGAAACAGAAAGGCCAAATTCCCCAAGACAACACACATCTGTCACTGGAGTGAGGTGTGTGTCTGGTTCCATTACAGTCTTCTGTCACACTGGTCCACCTGCTCACCCATATCTGAACACACATATGCACTTTCTCACACGCACACACACACACACACACACACACACACACACACACACACACACACACACACACACGTATGCAGTGAGAAAGTGATTGAATTCTGTCAGCGCTGGCGTTCCAAGTCTTATTTTTGGATACGTGGGCAGATGTTTGTTTCTTGAGTTTGCAGCGAGCGTTCGCCTCAGCAGGTTATTTACTCATCGGCCTGTTTACTGGATAATAGCGTGACTTTCAGCAGGGCATAGAGTATGCAATTTCTTTGCATGTGCACATTGGCGTTGACTTCAACAGCAGAGATTAGATCAAACCTGTATCATCTCTGCAGCGACACCTAGCCAGTGGTTAAGACGCCTGGCAATAATGTTGAGGCTTGAGTGATGCCTTCTGTAGGGACTTGATGAGAGCCAATTATGAGCCAATTATGCTGATTAATGGGATTATAGTTTGAACCTCTCCTGGTAGATACTTACACATGTAAATAGATCCTTTCCTTCTCAAACTGGAGCAGATTCACTCTGCTTCCCTCCCTGCTCAACAATACGTGCTCTCCTAATTGAGAATAGTAAATGAGATGAACATTTTTGGTGATTTTGAAGCCGAGCTACTCGCCTTTTGTTACAGTGACGTAACAATGATCAGTAAGCACCTTCCGGCGGTTTTCCACTGAGCCGTTTGACTTGACTCAGAAACCTTAAAAGTAGTCTTGGTCTGGTGGGCATTAGATGCTCAGCTCACGTTCGGAAGCAGAGCTCTCTGACAGAGAAACAAGGACAGCAGAGAGTGGCCCTGTCCTCACATCTTCTCTCCTCTGTCCTCACCCTGGGGTCTGCTTGAGAGAAAATATCTCTCGACAGTGCAACGCCTCGCTCATACAGAGAGACCTCTAGCGGTGTCTTACCTGTCTGTGTGAGGTTATGTGGGTTATGCAACAATGTAACATGTTGCGGTCAAGCCTGTGCTTCATTTCTAATGCGTGTTCGTGCCAGTGAGAGCATCGTACCCTGATACAGACCAGTGATATGAGGCCTGTTCTCCTGCCAAGCCACAGAAGCTCTGCCAACAGCCATGTGTCTGTCAACCAACATCCAAGCTGCTTGCAAACTTCCTACTCCAATATTTATAAGGGGGGTGGGTGTGGGTGGGGGAAATTGCCAAATATGGAATGGGAACGGCAACTTAATCTAAGTGTGCAGGCATGTTGTTGTTTTAAACGTGACCAGGTCTGCATTTAGTGTGTGTGCTTTTCCCCATACAAAAACAGACATTATTATTGACACAAGTCTCCCAACTTGCGACAAACCCTGCACTTTTTTTCACTTTGAAAATTTGGCATTGTAACCAGGGATGCATCGTTTCTATTTTTCCTCTCCCAATTCTAAAAACTAAACTCACAGCCCTGATTGGTACAGCGGACCCATCTAGCTCCTTTTTCTTTCTCAATTCAGCATCTCTATATTTCACTCTGTTGAACTGCGCATCACTAACTATAGTACATTCTTGATTAAATGGTCAGTGAGTGGCTGGTTATGTATCAGTCATTGTGTCTTGTAATCAGTGCTGGAATGTAACTAAGTACATTTACTTAAGTACAAATTTGAGGTACTTGTACTGTCTTTATTTTCTTTTCATGCCACTTTCTACTTCTACTCCGCTACATTTCAGAGAAATATTGTACTTTTTACTCTTTAGTTACTAGTTACTTTACAAATTAAGATGTTTGCACTCAAAACACATGTAGTTTATAAAATACTATGTTTTATTGTAAATTAAACTACCCAACAATATAACGGCCTACAAGTCCAGCTGAAATGATTAGCCGATTCAAAATGCAGTTGATTGACAGAACTGTTTGGATCGTTTCCAGTTTTACCTTTAATACTTTAAGTACATTTTCCTGATGATACTTACATACTTTTACTTAACTAACATTTTCAATGCAGGACTTATACTTGTCACAGAGTATTTTTTACAGTGTGGTGTTAGTACTTTTATTTAAGTAAAGGATCTGAATACTTCCTCCACCTCTGCTTGTAAAAGATATTATCATTATTATTATTACAAAAACCCGTTTTATCCTCCAGTTAAAGCTGGAGCAGGAGTGCATTATTTAATCCGCATATTTCATAGTGCATTATGAGCCTATTGCAGGATGTCATAGTAGTAGTGTGTAGAGATGCATTCTTGAGCCATAAAGTATTGTGAAGAGCCTAACAGGGTGTTTAGCTGCTGGCTACATTCATTATTGATGTTTACATGAGTGCAGGGCGCCTCTCAGCAGGAGTCAGGTAAGCTCAGGTGAACGAGTGCAGCTATGGCTTCAGCTCCTCAGGCGGACAGATTTGCAAAGGTTGACGGAAGGGTTTCAGTGTGTGACATCAGACAGAAGAAACATCACAATCTACACCTGTTTTCAGTTATACGTCGGTTCTGGCACAGCAGTCTTAGTGGTGAGTCTGGAGAACATTTCTCTGGTCTGATTTTGTGTGTGTGGGCGTGCTACATCTATCCCTTTGAGAAACGTTGTACCCACACCGTGACTCATTTAGACGCCGGGGCCGCTCAGAGCACACACTCCCTAATCTCCGCACTCCCTGGAGCAGAGAAAATGGCTGCAGTTAGCCAATTAGAGCACTGGGACTGGATTAGGAGGACAGGCATTGTGCCTGGGAAGGAACAACACTGATAGAAGATGCTCGCACATGTACAAGAGGTCTTACATCAAACATATACAAACTTACTTGTACAGCATATACTAGTCATCCACCCACACATGAAAATCATATATAGAAAAAAAAAATGCATAAAGCTGCCTAAAGTGCAACAACTCTGTAGTGAAGCATTTTGTTTAATACAGAATGCTAACAAAGCAGCAGAATAAATACCTCTAAGCTTCTAGAAGTGAACAAGAAGAGCAAGAAGAGACAACATGCAGAGGACACTTTGAGGAACCCACCAAAGTGTTTGGTGCGGTAAACAGGTACAATACATCCTCCATCTGCTGAATCCAACATCCCCTCCCAGAAATGGAAACCCTGATGCTCCATACTTCAGAGACTGTTAGCAGCCTGCTGATATTTGGAGCAAAAGAAGAAGAAGAAAGAGTGCAGGTAAAAGCAGGGAAAATGTGCTGCAGTCAAATAGTACGTGACACCAAGCAGGCCACCGTTTTCAGTTTGCTATGCTTCCTCAGCTTGATCTGTGTCTCTCAGCTAATTATGTTCCTTTATTCCTTTGTTTTGCTTTCTCCTTGGCTCCTTCCTTCACCGCCCCTTTCCTTTCTTCTTTTCTTTTTTCTTCCTGGGAAAAAGTAGATTTAATTCAAACTGAGCCCGACCAGAAAGTGCTTTGATAATTCTGCCTCCTCCTCTTCTCTCCTCCCAGTCTCTTTCTATCCCCCTTACGCCTATATTTAGATGGGTGACTTAACTCAAACAAATAGGTCAATGCTGTTGAGAAATACACAGGAAGATCACATCGCGCGGGATTCCTCACGACTCTTCCAGAGGTTTAAGCCAAAAGCCTGACTGGTTGACCTCCTTTTTCCCGCCGCTGTGCAGCATGTGTCACTGTTCTTGTTTGGAGAGATTCAGGTTGAGTCCAGGGTCCAAGCATAAATCTCTTACTGTATCTCCAGCCCAATCTCTGTCATCAAATCCCCGTTTCTTAACAGCTGCCAAGATGCGCAGCCAAACCAGCCGGAAAATGACTGACAAACAGAAGATCAGTTTCCTGGAATGGCCCAGTTGGAGCCCAGTCAGAACCCAGACTTTGATCCTGTAGACAAATCTGTGAACTATAGAGCAGCAGTCTTCCATGCCCGTTTTCTCAGAAACATTATCTCAATGCTGTTGTTTTTAAAATGTTGCTGTCATTCACTGTTTATGTTCTTGTGAGATATAACCGCTGTGTGAAGCTCCCACCATCCACACACACACACGCACACACACACACGCACTTGGATTATCAATCACAAGAGAAGGCTTGGTGCGCTATATAGAGGGGAAGCATTGACGTCAGTTTTCCCTGTGTTGCAAACCCCCTCATCACCTGCTATGACTGCAAATGAGTGGGGAGAGTTTGGATACCAGGAGGAAAACAAAGTAATGTGTAGAATAATTAAAGGCTGACAGTACAGGTATGCATAAAGCTTACCCGACAGCTAATAGTAATAATTACAGAAGAATTTCACTCACTTTATATCGTGGGAAAATAAAAGGATTTTCACTTTCTGGTGGTGATGGCTAAGTGGTTAGAACACATACCTTTGGTGTGTGAGACCTGGGTTCGATTCCCACCATGATCCATCAACCAATGTGTCCCTGAGCAAGACACTTAACCCCTAGTTGCTCCAGAGGCGTGTGACCTCTGATATACATAGCAATTGTAAGTCGCTTTGGATAAAAGCGTCAGCTAAATGACATGTAATGTAATGTAATGATCAGGGAAAATCCCCACACTCACGTGGAGTTGCACATATAGTAGATGTTCCCAATGCTATTAGAGAGAGAGAGAGAGAGAGAGAGAGAGAGAGAGAGAGAGAGAGAGAGAGAGAGAGAGAGAGAGAGAGAGAGATGTGTGTGTATATATATGTGTATGTATGTATATATATATATATATATATATATATATAATATATATATATATATATATATAATATATATATATATATATATATATATATATATATATAATATATATATATATAATATACATACGTGTAGAGTGGGGGATTGTCTACAGTTTGTAAGTAGATTTTTAGACTTTTAAATTGAAGATAAAGTCACATATCACACAGTCCTGTGGTTGTTGGTGTGTTTTGCTTTCACACCACAAACGAACCATCTGTGTGTGTGGCTGTGTACCGATCTGTTGGCTGATTTACCTTCTGTCGGTAGTGCATGTTACATGTGGCACAGTGTTTTTTACACGTTATAGGTTGTGTGCTGCTTTTGTATTGTGTTGTTTTATGTGCCCACGCCTAATTATCGCGAGTGGATTTGATTAGATGGAACTATCTTAGGTGAACTCAAGTGACCACAACAACACAGTTATTGTCTCTCGAGTACATGCTTAAGTATGTTTGTCATTGCCACATTGGAGCGACTGTAGTCCTCAAGTTGTAGTTTCTACTCCTTGTGCGTAATGGGTGTCCTTTTAAAAGAAAGAAAGTATGAGATATGTGCCTTTATATCAGCTGTTTGTGTTTCTTAACGTCCACCCGCCTGTCGGAGTGACGTTCTGAGGCGGCCATAAGTTATGAACAATATCAGGTTGGTTATTATATAATATGAGTCTGAGTTTTAGTCTAATTTTATGCTTACCTATGTTGACATTTACAGCCAAGGTTGAGCTACGTCAATAATATTGTGTGCTTGCTTTGAGGGAAATAGTCAGTTACTAGTGCATTGAAAATAATGTAAGATCCGATTTAGATCATGATGATGATGATACTCGGTGAGATGTTTATCCTCTGTTCCATGTGAGGACACCTTCTTGAATCCGTTGAGCTACTCTCATAGTACTGCCCTTTTACCCGTCCAACTCCAACCCATCGTCATCATGAGGGCATATTTCCAGGTCCGGAGTCGTCGTTTTCATAAAAGTATTGAATTAGAATTTAAAGCGAGGCTCTTGAAAATTTAACAAACTTTTGTGCAAAGATGAATCAGCTTTTATCAAAGAAGAAAAATGCTTCTGAATAGTGTGTTTACGTACACAAACCGGAACTTGTAGCCTTTTGTTTTCAATGTAAAGGTGTTCTCATTATTAATTTGAAGCCTTTGAAACTACACTACTTGACTACAGCCTCTTTTTCTTTTCTTTTTTTTACTTTTTTTCTTCAAGGTGTGAAATTGACATATAGTAACATATGTCAAGAGGTTATCATATTCATCTGTTTTTCCTTGTCTCTGCCCCTCTGTCCTTCTCTTGTCTCTCTCCTCTGCTGGCTCTCTGTGGACGGAGCAGTGTAAAGCTTTAGTCCAATAGGCTTTAATGTCACCGTTGGCTCCTGTGACATTTATGCTCAAAGGCTATTTTTCACTTGATACTGACTGACTGTTGACAAAACTGAGAGAGACACTGCCGCAGGAAGCACGCCACTGACTTGTGTGTGTGTGTGTGTGTGTGTGTGTGTGTGTGTGTGTGCGTGTGCGCGTGCGCGTGTGCGTGCTCGCCTGTCCATCTATAGCCTCTGATATTAGCATTCCGAGCTGGTAGCTTCCTGACACTATGTTCCTTCACGCCTCTCCTAGAGGATTTCCGACACTCTCTTTCTCTGTCTGTCTCTCTGTCTCTGTCTCTCTTCCTCTCCTCACACGGCATGCTTCCAGACACCAGCAGCCTACGTTTCCTCCTCATTGCCATGGAGACAGACGTGATGTCAGTGCTGTTCTGCGGAGGTTTGTCAGACTTTAAAGTCATTCCTTCTCCATAATCGGCATCACCGTAAAGATTATTAAAGTGCACATTACCTATCTGGACCACCTGGTGCAAAAATCAAATGTTTTCTCTAGGACCAGCAATCGATAAACTCCCAGATGGAACAAGGCATCTTATTTGGCTACCTTTAGCAGCGAGGGGAGCCAGCCATCGGTCACTTGTTATTTAGAGACTGAATGGAAAAAGATGATTTGCAACAAGCACAGGTGGTAGAGCACTATTACATTCAATTTCGAAAAGAAAAGATGGCTGACCAGGCTTCTTTTTATTCTTTCATCCATTTTCATTCTTCTGTTGTAAAGCTATACACACTTGACCAAAAAATTGTATTTGGAGATTACACACCTGATAATGAGTTTGATCTGGTAAACACACACACACACACACACACACACACACACACACACACACACACATACACACACACACACACACATACACATAAAGCACCACGCTTAAGACTGGGTGCCCATGTCAATGTGACCTCCAAATCATGAGTTATTCTTCTGCTTCTACACTGCAAAAGGTAAACCACATCTTCTTTTCAGTCGTTTTTAAACCTTATTTATTCTTATCAAAGATGATGTTATTGCCAAGCACCATTTGCATTTGGTTATTACACTTGTCTTCGAGGTCTAGTTTTATTGTTGTCGCACTAATATCCCAAATGTAGATGACCTTTTTTGTTTCAAGAATCGAATGAATCTTAAAACTACACAAGATGAAAACATGGCGTGGAAGTTTTTGAAAGCTTGGGAATCACCTCATTCATACGAAGTAATGTGACAGTTGAAAAGTCTTGGAACAAAGTAAGTGAACTGTATTGTAAAAGGCCTGAGTGGCTTTGCTATATGGCGTATGTTGAGCTGATGGTGGTCAGAAGCTTCCATAAAGAGCTCCTTGCCACAAGTGTAAAGAAGTCACTAAGTCACGGTTTTCAGATCCTCTATTGTCCTCAATTAAAAGACAAATATTCAAGCTTTTAAAGAAGCTTTATGCTGGATTTCTTTTTTTTTTCTAGCTTGCTGGTCAGATCATGTTTCAGAAATCTCTTTTTGTCCTTATCCCATTGGCTTATACTTTTGTTTGATACTAGCAAAAATATATCTTGATGATAGAATATTTAGCTATTGCAGTGAACCAAAACAGGCATAAAGTGAAGGGCATCATTTGAGGAAAATAAGAAATTGCGATTATTGCGATATGATTCACGATTGGAGGGAGTGATCATTTTTGCATCGTTATTCTCATTTCATTGAAAAAAATAAATTAAATGACTATAGTGCAAGTTTTGCGAGGATCTATACCAAACAATGATTTTTTTTCGTTAGTCTGTAGGATGTGATTTGTAGGCTGGGACGTCTCTGCAGCCCCACAATACCGTTAACAAATATTGTGCCCCCCCCCCCCCCCCCTGCAATTTGGATATTGCACTCGTCCATATTGCGTTTTCAATAAAATTGCGATTAATTGTGCAGCCCTACTTGGCACTCTTAGTATTATCCTCTTATGGTTAATTGAGCCACTGACCAGCTTTTAGTGGAGGAGCACATCTTGTGCTTGGAGAGCAAATGATTTAGAGCCCTTAACACACCTTAGATTCATCCGTATGCCTGCCCCACCGGACCCCCGCCGCCTCTGTCTGATCCTTAAAATTAGTCACGATGGCCAAATATTAGATATAATCAGTCTAAATGTCACGTAATGTCTCCCCAGACTTAGAGAGGGTAATCAAACATTCTGCCGCTGGGTTTCAGGTACCGAGGTATAGATGTTACCTACAATGAAAAAGCCGACTAAATCAGGAGCCTGCCATATGTAGGAACATTTATCTTCAGAAAAGAGGGAATGCCTTATGCTAAAAATATGAGAATTTGGAGAAATTGCATCTTGATTCATTCTTAATTCTTCATGTTTTAAGGTTTCTCTGTTCATTCCTCATGATTTATTTGTAACTGTAATCTTTGAAAAACCTGAAATTTCAGGCAAATTATGCCAGTGCTATTTATTTATATATTTTCTGGCCTGTCAGACACCCTGAGTTACTTGTTGCTTTTTCTGTTTTCCACTAATCACTTTTACCTCAGTCAAATTCAATTTCTCAATAACTTTGTTTTGACCTCTGCATAGCTCTCTAACATAATAGTCATCCTACACACGCCTCTCTGTTTCAGTCAGATAAAAGCACGCCGCTGTGTGAAATTGTCCTCACTCTGCTTTGTGTCAGAGAGCTTTTAGATCAAGCTCCATGCAACCTTTCCGGGCACTTTATAACCGTTTCGGAGGTATATTAATTGGACAACAAGTGGCATTTTCTCTGCCGAGGAGTGCATATTGGAATTGTAAATATGCATTTGATTTGCAATCGATGTGCTGTAAACACGCATATAACCTTGTTGTTACTTGTGTTTGTTTAATGGGATCACAGGATCAAAGCTGCAGCAGCACTGTTAACTAGACAAGACCATGCACTCTGTATACAGAATCTGTTTACGTGCACATAATATTCCGGTTTTTGCCCTTATTCCGAAAAAGACGATATTCTGACTAAGCCGTTTACATGGCTAATGAAAGTGAATATTCCACTAATATTACCGTTTACATGTCGCCGGGCAAAACAATATTTTTTCAAAGTTTTCCATCGGTGGCGGACTTGTTGGACCATGCGAACACAACGTCCCTCCTTCATTCCTTCAACCAGCTTCTTGAAACGGTCGACGTAGAGATGTGTGCGCATATCCAAAAACCTGTTGATATGAAAGTCTTTCATAATGTTTAAAAGTAGCTGTGTTTCTCCTTCTTATCGGGTCTGCAGCCTTGCAAACTGTTGGCTGGTTGGTTTGTGTACAGCAACCACGGCAACGCACAGAGCTGACCAGAAGACCGTATGTGGGAAAAAAAAAAAAAAAAAAGTTAGCATGCATATACACTAGTGGTGCGTTCTTTTTGCCTCGCAACTCGTATTTTACGGGGTCAAAGTCATAAACACGCCCCCTGACCTCGTATTTACGAGCTCGGAACTCGTACAACCACCAAGTACCCCGAGTTCAAAATCCAACATGGCTGCCCCCTGTATCGACAGTTGTAAAAGCTGTAGTAACATAGTTATAAGCACTTCTGTGTTATTTGTGTCACACTAAATCAGTTGCACACGCAGCGCTGTCTTCTATCTGTGTTGTCACGCGGTTTGTATGCACAAAAAAACAGCGTATACGTTGTTTAAACTGGCATTGCTAACAACGGCTAACCTGGCTAGAGCTAATGAAAACAATGAAAATCCGACTTGCAAAAAGAACGCATTCAACTCGTGTGTGACGTCATTCCCAGTTGCGACCTCCGATTTCCGAGGCAAAAAGAACGCACCATAGGTGTGTGACGAGACACCCAGCTCACGAGACGAGACACGAGATTGGGTTCACGAGATCGAGACGAGATTTTAACACTATTTTAAAGAAAACTTCAATGAAGAAATGAGTCTGGGAAAAAGTCACAAAATGAAAAACGAGCACTGAAAGGTTTTGCCACAAACTCAAATGACTGGCTTCTCTCCTATATAACTAACAGTTACACGTTTTCTGGCAGTAGTTGAGACCAGTTGTTTTGCATTTAAATTTGTCATTGTACAGTAAGACAGATAGAAATAAAGCTTAGGCCTATTTTACTTTTGTTTGACAGTGATTACGTTACTAAAGCACAAATAACAACAAACACTCAACAGGTGATGTTTGTGAAGACAGATGCTCTTTTCTCCTCCTCTGCATTTTATTCATTACAGCAGTAAACAAGGAAGTAGGCTACTCTAGTATTGATTTATGACCATTATAGGACGAACAGAACATTTGTCTTTGTTTAATATCATTAAAAGTAAAGTTAGCTTTTGCTGTCCGCTTCCCGACTCATTTAAAAAAGGACAGAGAGACAGTGGTCTGTGAAAGACACTCTGAAGACGTGTGTGTGTGTGTGTGTGAGAGAGAGAGAGAGAGGCAGTACTCTTAATGTTCTGACATTGGGTTTTACAGGCAGCTTTTTTTTTTTCCGCTATCACTTTGCAAAAGTTAACTTTGAGTCAACTTTGGAGAACAGGTGGGGGGATTATTATGGAGATTTACCGACCTCTCCATAGATAATTTCGAGGTCAAAGTCAGACTCATCCGTCATGCTGGCTGCTGTTCTGCACTTGTGTAGGTCGACGACAAATCTCGTCACATGTTAATCTTGTCACACCTCTGATATACATACACTGAAGAGGAATTTAGGCCATTGCCATAGTGATGTAGACTGCTGACTGACTGAACATGACTGTACGTGGTCTGTGAGGATTACTGCTCCGAGCAGGTTTCACACATGACAGTGTGGGAGGGGCAGACGTTGCATGCATTGTGTATATTTGCTGTGTGTGTGTGTGTGTGTGTGTGTGTGTGTGTGTGTGTGTGTGTGTGTGTGTGTGTGTGTGTGTGTGTGTGTGTGTGTGTGTGTGTGTGTGTGTGTGTGTGTGCGCGCGCGCTGAGAAGCTAATGATGAATATATGCTGCTCCTCATGTTTCACTTGAGTTGATTCAACTCGCTGCTGTTCTTTGATGAGCCCACATACACTTTCATTGTTTGTCTTTGTGTGTGTGTGTGTGTGTTTGTTTGTTTTAGACACTTGAAGGGCTTGCAGCACACTCAGACATGGCACACACATTGGCACATGTTCAAACACAAAGTAAAGACGAATGCAGACGGGTGGATACGGCAGGTTTAGAAACCCTTACAAGCAATACAATAGGTCAGATACTCCAGTATCTTTATGTGACTGAACATTAAAGGAATAGTTTGATTTTTTTGTATATACAGTATGCTTCTTCCTGAAAATTAAGGAAAATGGCAGCTGGCTCCATATTGAACAGACAAATATGAGAGTGGCAGTGATCTTCTTATCTAACTCTGGGAAAGAAAGTGAACAAGTGCGTCCCAAAATGTCTAATTTTTTTATTCAGTAGGACAAGCATTTCAGAAGTTCATGTGAAGGGCAATACGTGCCTTGATGTTAAATCAGCAGAGTTAAATCTGATGATTTATCTTGATTCAACTGTATTTTTATTATGTTTTATTAACATGACATATATAATAACAAGTAATAGTAACAGGGCACCACCCAAAAAAGAACTAATAAAATATTAGAAACAGCATTAAAACAAGGATTTGTGTACAAACTCGTACATCCTGAACAAGTGATGGATGTGTAACCTTGTTTCTCGTGTCAATCATTTTTTCAACGTTTGCGTTGCATCCTCTCTCTCCATCAGAAATCAGGAGTTCTCTGTTTTCTTGTTGTGGAGAATATTTCAGATAAAACAAACATGACCTTGATGTCCAGAGCCTTTTCCCTCATAACATCAAAGTAGTAGGAACACATCTACTCGATAACAAGATTTTCTGCCACTGCTCGTCCAAACCAACTTATTGTGTGCACACACAGGAGGAGGGGATGACTGATAACTGTAATTTCAGTTCTAAGAATTATGTCATATTCATTACCTGTCCCTAATTTTTCAGTCTAACATGCCTCATGACTGAAACTCAGCCTAAACTCCCCCACAGGCAACATATTACAAATTCACCATACTTCAGGCAGTACAATTTCCCTCCATTCAATTCAAAATTATTCAATCTCCCTCTACTGTCCTTTGCAGATTCCAGCCTACTTATGGTCGGGATGGTTTTTAATTCAGTCTCCAATTAAAAACCAGGCTGGCCTCGCAGTAACAGAGATTGCATAACGGCCCCAGCTCCGTCATTATGTAATACAATGCAGATGAAACGGAGAGCTTCCCACTGTTTGACATGATTACTGGCACTGATGTCTTGCTGTGTCATGCATGGTCATAAATCCAAGACTGCGCCAGGGCCTCCTCATTCTTTGTCAATGATTGTAATACAGAATGTACTGTACTTTTTAGAGTTTATTTTCTGACATCAGGATATTAGAATGTACAAAGTTTCAGGCTCCATCATACAATCAGCAACTCAATTATCTCAAAAACCCATACGTTTTTCCTTTGCTGCTTTAAAATCTACATAGTTCCTGAAAATATATTTTAACATTTAGCTGTATATTCAGTGGATATAATTCTGGACAGAAAACACTCATCTCTGACTTTTTAAAACTGTCCTTGCCAGTTTTATTTTGCGTTTCAGAAAACTTAAAGGAAGTCCTGGTCTGGAGGGCAATAGAGGCTCGGCTCACGTTTGCTGTCCTTGTTTCTCTATCGGAGAGCTCCACTTCCAGAGAGTGGCCCTGTCATCTTCTCTCCTCTGTCCTCTCCCTGGGGTCTGCTTAAGAGAAATGAGCGCTCAACAGTGCAACGCCTCGCTCATGCAGAGAGACCTCTAGCGGTGTCTTATTTGTCTGTGCGAGTTTATGTGGGTTGTTGTGCAGACATGTTGGTCAAGCCTGTGCTTCATTTCTAATGCGTGTTCGTGCCAGTGAGAGCATCGTACCCTGATACAGACCAGTGATATGAGGCCTATTCTCCTGCCAAGCCACAGAAGCTCTGCCAACAGCCATGTGTCTGTCAACCAGCCAACCAAAGCTGCTTGCAAACTGCCTACTCCAATATTTTTAAGGAAAGGAAACCTTAAACTGTAGAAACTGTGTGTATAAGCCATGGCGTATGTGTGCTACAAACAAAACACTAGATTGAAAAAATCCAAACATGCAGCCATTAACAGAAGTAGTGCTTGTTCGCCCTCCTGGAAAGCAGTGGCTGGTGGAGCAGGAAATAACGGCGATGGAAGATCAACTACGGATGGGGGGGGGGGGGGGGGGGTTAAAAGTCAGTGTCAGTGGGGTAAGAGAGATCGGCTGCAATCTTTCCTGCCCACCTCAGCGTCCTGTTGGCGTACAGGTCCTGGAGAGACGGCAGATTGCAGCCAATCACCTTCTCAGCAGAGCGGATGGTACGCTGCAGCCTGCTCTTGTCCTTAGCAGAGGCTGCAGCGTACCAGGTGGTGATGTTGCAGCTGAGGATGGACTCGACTGTAGAAGTGCACCATCATTGTCTTTGACAAGTTGTATCATTAGATATTCTGGTCAGACGCATTCAGACTTGACACTCAAGGTTGGCGACATAAAGGGACACCGCTGTGACGACTATAAATACCTCCAGACCGATAATTGTTGTAGGGGTTCTTTAAAGTCTTTCTTTTTTCCCCTCCATCCTCCTTTTCATCTGCTTCCTGTCCGTTTTCTGCAACTTTCCCCTCCTCATCTTTCACTGTCAGACTCAAATGAAAAGAGCTTGTTAGCCATCAGGGACTTTCTGACCAAAGTGCAACATGAACATGTGTTCCTGTCCTGCAAAGACAGAATCACACATATGCAGTCTCTGCCCCTCTGCACCTGGGAAACAAATCTATTTAATAGCAGCTCCCAGTAGAAACACAGTGCAGTGACTCATTTGTCTGAGGCCCAGGTCGGTTCCCTCAAGGTTAGCTGTTGAGGGTAAACCAATACCGTCTGCATTAAGGGACGCGGACGCCATCTCGATTCCCTGCTGAGGCTCAGAGCCAATAAGCTGCTCCTCAAGATGTATGGGAGCATTATGGCTGCACTCAGACAAAGCAAAGGGAGTTCAGTGTGTTTGTTTGAACGTGTGTGTGTCTGTGTGGTGTGTGTGTGTCTATGTCTGTTGTGTGTCTGTGTGTGTGGTGTGTGTTTGCATCTATTAATGTACATTGGTGCCTCTTTCTGTTCTTGTGCGTATTTCTGTGTGTGATTCTGTTATTAACCCCTTTATTTTGCCATGGACATTTCCCAGCGAACAATACGTATTCGTGTTCATGAGAAGTAGATAATGCTTCATAATGCAAAGTAGCTGTCAGTGAGGAGGAGAAAGAGAACGAAAACAAGCAAAAGATTGAGCAGTCATATCAATCTAAAGGAATCAAGAAAGCCCTCCTTCAGCTGCAGCTACTGCTGCTGTGAACTGTGAAAATTAAATGAGCACATTTAATTTGTTAGTTTACTGAATCTCATTCAGCTTTGGTGCATAAATATAAAATTGCATTTTATCTTTGTTCTACTGCTGACAGATTCACTGATGGCAAACACCATATTTCAGTATGTGACTGAAATGAAGAAAATAGATGTATCATAGTATGGTAATTTCTGCAACAATGCTAAATAGATGCTTTTGAACTGGAAAAAGTAGCTTGCAAGTAGTGTACATCAAGTTCAATTTCTATTAAGTATGTTTCAGAGGAAGTGGGATTTGCTCCCAATCCAGGAAGTGTGATGTTTTATATCCACACAAGTCATAGGGACGAGGTGGGTGTGGGTTGGACTGGACAGCTGAGTTTGTGTCCTGCTTCCATCATGTTATTAGGTTCTAAAACATTTAGGTAAAGCTGTGCTAGTTGCGTTTTTGATATGAACAATGGGTATATATGAAATAACTATCTGTAATATGAAAGGAGATCAATCAGGAGAAACCTAATTTGAGTGAGCAATTATTTATTGACGTGTGCACAATAATGATAAATGATAGTCTTAGGCGATTAGACCCCATCGTGACATCATTGAATTCCCATCGTGACATCATCATGTTTAAAGGGGGGTCGAGAAGCCGTGCGTATGTAGGATACCCCCCTCTGATGGAGTCTAGACACTGATGGTGATGATTGAAGAGGATCCTGAGTTCTGGATGAATGAGAAGAGGAGCGAGCTCTGGAGAGCTCAGACTTGGGAGCGGGAATGATGAACTGGAGGTGAGCGGGGTGGAGGAGGGTTGCGACGATTCACGCTGAAATGAGAGCTGATAGCAACAGAGAGGAACACATTTAAATATTGACAGCAAGAATGTGATTGGCTGATAGAGATTGTGGCTAAACCTGGGCTGAATCTCATCACCCTTATTTGATAGCTCCTCGACTTCTCAGTCCTCGACTGAACTGGAAGTAGTAGTTCTGTCCCTCCTCCTCAAAGCTCTTATTTCTGCCGCGAGGAGGGAGCATCGAGGGAGGGATCATCGAGGACCTATAGCCGAGGATACACGAGCAGCCTTCCCGGAAGCCGTGCAGCTGAAGGAGTTGCTAACTCCGCCCAAACAGCTAGTGAATTCATGTGACGCTTCAGAGTCCTGTCTCATCCCTCTAAAACACATTTGCTCGTTGCCTCTCTCCTCCGATGATTCCGTCTTAGTCTCTCCCACCGAGGAAACCAGGGAGAGACGCGAGGAAGGGAGGCAAGTGAAGGAGTCAGGGATGCAATTTACAGTACGTGCTATGGGACGTACCCCTGGTTGGTTTACCTGAAGAGTAAATGTCCCTTAATCAGCTTGTAATGTGAAGCAGGAGGAGAGGGAGAGTCAGGTGAATGAGTGTGTAACATAAGATAGTCTTCCTGGCTGAACTTACGCTAAGCTTCATTTGTTCACCAACAGAAAATGATCACCAAACTCTGCAGTTCACCTCAGCTCTACGTAGCACTTGAGTGTCTTTCAGCTTATTGTTTTGGTTTTAAAGCAGCACCAAAGCACTTTTCCTCTTCGGTCCCCCTACAGGTTGGAAGCGCAATTGTCCATTACAGTTTCTTATGTCTCATTCGAACTACAGATCCGCTACCCGATCTGGCAAACTTGCATAGTGCGGTCATAGCCGATAGAGGGCCGCAAAGTGAATGCAGAAGTGCCGTTTACCCTGTAACGAGCTGATGAACCACTGAAACGATTTTGGAAACATTATTTTAAGGTACAAAAGAATCTTTGGTGTTGCTTTAAGGCCCACAATTTCAATGTTTCACTACTCTCACCGCAAGACAAGGCGGCTGTTTTCAGTGAAAAAGCTCCGATAAACCCACCGTTCATTACCTGCCCAGCACCAAATGACAGACACACAAGCTGGTGAACATAGTGGAACTTGTTGTTTGTGTGCTAGTTTAGCAGCTGAAGAGACAGATACGTCCTTCAGGAGTTGGTGGAGAAGAGAAACGGAGCTTAGAGGAGAGTCAATGTTGGAACATTGATTCTCATTTTGTAAATTCAGTATGAATCTGTTGGATGTAAACAGATACATTAAATACAAACATTTCGTCATTGTGTAGATGGGGGAGGGGGGGTTGTAACAAACAGAAGTAAAAAGCTAAAAGAAACATGCTGAATGAAGCTGGAAGAGCAACAAGGGAGAAACTGGAAGGCAAATGAAGATGAGAGTGAGGAGGCAGGTTAGTTGGCAGCAGAGGGAAGGTAAAGGGCTGCATGTCCATTGAAGAGGTGTATGAAGGAGAAGGAGATACTTTTAGGAGCTACAAAAAGACGAAAAGTGCCAGAAATACTGTATATACCACAGTCTAAGTGTTAGTTGCCACATTTCTGGGATTCCTCCTTGAGGGTTTTTGTTCAGTCTTAATAGCAAGCCATAGTGGAGCAAACTTGAACTTGGCCTCTAATACAGAATACAGAATTAAGTTTTAACCGTCCTTTCAGTATGGTGTTCCCAAAAAAATGGTCTGTTTATTTGTCACACCTGCAATTACAGCCATGTAAATGTGCATGACCATGTCCGTTAAGCAGCGTAGATGCCTGTATAGTGGGAGTATGTGCTGTTTGAAGGGATATAACGGGCCTAAAGCAGAACAGGACAGAGGACCTCAACAGTACTTATTGTGACAGCCCAGAGAACTAGGAACAGTGTGTGAAACGATGTCTAGACGTTCCATACTATAAACGGGTTTGGCCCAGTGATTGGCCCAGATAACAGTGGAAGATTAACACTGGCAGACAGCTCAGATCAATTGCCTCTGTAGAAGACAAAGCTGGGTACAAAATTAAGACATATCTTTGTCCAAAAGAGATTAAAGTTTCAGTAGCCAATGTCACTTATCTTGATTTTTGGAGGCATTTTATGCCTTTTATTATTAGACGGGAAATGGGGCAGACAGATATGGTAAATTATATTTTACAAAGGTCTGGCCAGATGTGAACAAGGGAGGTTGCGGATCATAGTCGACACCGTAACCCCTAGTCGACCAGGTTGCTCCTTGATGTGTCAGTTTTGAAAATGATTTGGTCCATTAAGAAGATATTAAGTCCAAAAGAAGAGTGTTATTGTTCACATGTATGCTTGGTTGACAGGTCCATCAGCCTATCACACTCAACTGTTGTGGTTGCAGAATGTTCATCGCAATCTTAGCTGCTCCCAGGCTCCACCCTGTTGCCCAAATTGAGCTTTTTCTGGTAAAAATAAATAAATAAATTGCAAGATGGTAATGAGCAGCAGATCTGTAAACTGTAGACTAGACCAGAACTTGACTACTCTGATATAGGGCTGCACGATATGAGGAAAATGTGTCATATGTGATAACGTTGTTGAATATCGCGATAACGATATCACTTGCGATAATTAAACAGATTTTAAAGTGTACTGTTCTGCATTTCTGCTGCTTTCAGTAATCTTCTATCATACAACATATTGCTTGTTGAATTTAAAACAAACAAAAGGAAATACTTTCTAACATTCTTTTATTGAACAAATTGAACATTGAATTGAATATAAAAGGCAGCACTAAAACAGGAATGACAGTTTTATTTTAAAGTGCAGTTTTCTGCTGATATTTTCTTTCTACTAACATCTTTTCGCGATATGTTGCAACCTTTTCTGATGTGTTTATTGTGCCAGTTGATATTGCGATGACGATAGAAAAACAGTATATTGTGCAGCCCTACTCTGAAAGTTACTCAAAATTTGACTCCACAAAGACACGTCTTGACACAAGACTTCAGATCTCAAGTTTTGACCGAGAACCCTAACCCCTAAGGCCTCACATGGCATAACATTCTACCTATTTAATCACCAAATATATCACTAACAAATTCCCAACAAGTGAAAATGAGTCAAAAACATCTCATTAGGACTTGTATATTTAACTTTACTTGGACTTCAAGAGACTTGGCGAGCTAAAGAGTTAACTGGAGAGTTTCAGATTCTATTCAGAAGTAATCTTGCAGGTACTATGTCCGATTGTCCGTGTCTTTCTACAGTCTAGTCCGTCTCCACATTGTGCATCCAATGATCCCTACCTGTCTAATGTGTTGTTTATCTGCAAGTTTTCTCACATTTGGTGCAGTGCAGCCGGTTTTCTCGAATCAGTGCTTTTTCCGAGCAAATCTATTGTGTTGAAAAGCTCTGTGAAGTTCTTACAAGCACTGTATGACCCAGTATCTGAATATTTCCATCAGCGGGGAGAAAGACGGTGTGCAGAAGTGAAAATTGGAAGTGACAGAAAATAGGAAAAGAGATGAAAATGTGGGTGAGCAAAATAGAGGAATCAGAGTGAGCATGAAAAAGAGAGAGGGAGGTCATTACACCTGGCTGTCCGCCCCATCTGAATCCATTTTAAGATAGTCAGTCAGGTATCTGAGTGATGATAGAGGGAATGAGAGGAAAGAGTAACAGGAGACTGAACTCTTGCATCAAAAGATCCAAACATGTTTTGGCGGCAGACGTCTGAGGTTAAAATTAGTCTTTTCTTGAGAAGTGGTGATAAACAGAGAGGGAAGTGTCATTATGGTGCTGCGTGAGCCCCCACTTCCTGTGCTACACTTTGATTTCACCCAGAATGGGATCATTTAGGCTGGGCTACACACACCCTCGCACCCCTGCTTCCATGGAACAGCCCTCCATTCCTCTCCCCTGCTCTTTCCTTTTTCTATCCACATCACGGGAAAAAAGCAGCGAAGAGGAAAGGTCCATCCAAATGTCAAGTAGTTTGTGCTTCTGTGAAAATGCATGTTGAGCCTCGTCTCTGCTGAATGCAGCCTTGGCATTGGTCTTGGTTATGTCTCTTGACAACTGAATCCGCTACTCCCAAACATTCTGACTCACACTGTTTTCCGCTTTGCCAGTGACAGAACAGGACTGGTAAACTTTCTGTGTGAACTGATTTTTTTTTAAACACAGTGTTGTAGAAGTGGTCACATCATAGAGGAAGCTGGCAGTGAGAAAAACTAGAAAGATAGAGCACTCAGAGGAGGAGGAGGGAAGCAGTGGAAACTGGGACCAAGTTTGAAGAAAAGGTCAAACCTCACATTTCACCACTACAATAATCCCATTTTACTACACTGGCAGGAAGAACAAATGTTAATGGTAAAAAATGTCCTTAAAATATTCTTTTTCAAAACAGACTTTGGAATTAAAATATCATCAACCCGTACGGCAGGCCGATATACTATTCAATTTCCTGGTAGATTTTTTGGTCCCACTCCGCCGCTGCCTTGTATGACTTAGGTCGTAGCCTACTGATTTCTCTGCCATGTGTTTCAGAACAACGTTACTGGTCTCTCCGATGGTATTTCCTCTACCTCCGATCTGCTCTTTTTTCTCTCTCTCGCTCTGCTCCGCGCTCAACTACATTTTTTATACTCAAACATCTCCGCGACTTATTGAGTAGTAGAATAGTCGTGCGACACAATGAATCGATAATGAAATTCGTTGCCAACTCTTTAAATAATCGAATTTTATTGATTTTATCAATTCGTTGTTGCAGCCCTACTGCACATTGCTGCAGCTCCTCTTTTCACCCTGTGTGTTGAGCTCTCTGTTTTAGCTACAGAGTGAGGCATCTCACTTCTGTTCCATCGTTGTTGGGAGTCGCACATGCACAGTAGCTAGGTAAGGACTACTAGCCAGTCAGAAGCAGAGTAGGGCGGGCCCTGACAAGCATGTTAGTGTGATCCAAAACAAACCTGCTTCAGCCGGTAACCATGGCTTCGGCTCAGCCGTACATGTTCAAACCCGAGTCTGATCCCGAAACACAGGCAGAACAACCCAAACAAGCTTCGCAACCTAGACTGGAGCAAGACGTTTCAGAGTGGTAAGTTATTTAACTGTTAACAAATTAGTCTTTCATACATAACGTTTTAATTCTGCATTGTCTCCTGGACATGGCAATACAACTATCGGAACTCGTCGGGCCTCCATTCTAGCTAGCTTAGTTTGAGGGCGTGCCACACCAGCAGCTAGGCAAGCATTATAACGTGTGTTACAAAGTGACGCAAAATGACGCGTGTTTATCACGGAAGTAAAAGCTGGACTACAATAGAGCGGTTTTGAGCAGTTCGTGAACAGTGTTTTCTGTGGGAGATGGGAATTTCATTTGGGGTGGACTTTGGGCTTTTTCACTTTGTAAACCTACTACATACAGTGCCTTGCAAAAGTATTCACCTCTTGGCTTTTTACCTATTTTTTTACATTACAGCCAACTAAATGTTCAATGTTTTTTTTAATTTCATTTTTAATTGATCAGAACACAATAGTCTAAGTTGGTGAAGTGAAATGAGAAAAATATATACATAAAACTATTTTTTAGAAATACACACATAATTAGTGAAATGATGTCCACCTGTGTGCAATCTAAGTGTCACATGATCTGTCATTACATATACACACTTTTATTGAAAGGCCCCAGAGGCTGCAACACCTAAGCATGAACACTGCCATGAAGACCAAGGAACTCTCCAAACATTTAAGGGACAATGTTGTTGAGAAGTACAAGTCAGGGTTAGGTTATAAAAAAATATCCAAATCTTTGATGATCCCCAGGAGCACCATCAAATCTATCATAACCAAATGGAAAGAACATGGCACAACAGCAAACCTGCCAAGAGACGGCCCCCCACCAAAACTCACGGACCGGGCAAGGAGGGCATTAATCAGAGAGGCAGCACAGAGTTCCACAGCAGAGACTGGAGTATCTGTACGTAGGACGACAATAAGCTGTACGCTCCATAGAGTTGTGCTTTATGGCAGAGTGGCCAGAAAAAAGCCATTACTTTCAGCAAAAAACATAATGGCACATTTTGAGTTTGCGAAAAGGCATGCGGGAGACATTCCTCCCAAAATGTATGGAGGAAGGTGCTCTGGTCTGATGAGACTAAAATTGAACTTTTCAGCCATTAAAGAAAACGCTATGTCTGGCGCAAACCCAACACATCACAACACCCAAAGAACACCATCCTCACAGTGAAACATGGTGGTGGCAGCATCATGCTGTGGGGATGTTTTTCAGCGGCCGGGACTGGGAAACTGGTCAGAGTTGAGGGAAAGATGGATGGTGCTAAATACAGGGATTTTCTTGAGCAAAACCTGTACCACTGTGTGATTTGAGGCTAGGACGGAGGTTCACCTTCCAGCAGGACAATGACCCCAAACACACTGCTAAAGCAACAGTTGAGTGGTTTAAGGGGAAACATGTAAATGTGTTGGAATGGCCTAGTCAAAGCCCAGACCTCAATCCAATAGAAAATCTGTGGTCAGACTTAAAGATTGCTGTTCACAAGCGCAAACCATCCAACTTGAAGGAGCTGGAGCAGTTTTGCAAGGAGGAATGGGCAAAAATCCCAGTGGTAAGATGTGGCAAGCTCATAGAGACTTATCCAAAGCGACTTGGAGCGGTGGGGGGGTGAATACTTTTGCAAGGCACTGTATACAAAAAGATATATAACACAGTAAATGAAAGGGGGAAAGCCAACAAGCATAATATGAGCTCTTTAAGTCATCACTTCCTGATTTTCATTATTTAATTTACAGGGGGGCTTTTGAAGAAAGTTGGATTTGAGTAAATGCCAAATGAAAAAGCACAGTCGCTCACTTGATTTCAATCATGAAGCAGAATTCATCAAAAGGCTAAAGTAGCAAAATGAAAAAATGATACTATTTGAATGCATTTGGCTACCCTCTATACTCGAGTGACAGGATGATTGATTAGGATGGCTGGTCAGCAGTTGCGTTCCTGCTCTGAAACAACAGCACTACCACACATTGACACTTTGCCAATAATGCAGTCATCTGTTTCTGACATCTTATTCAGCATTCTGGAGCTTCCATCTGCAGTGTATTGTTTTGCCTGCACGCCATTATGTTCCTTTCATGTCTAATGTTAAACCGTTTTTGTTTCACCTCTTCTACACTGTAATTTGTTGCCAGTTTTTTTTTTTATCCTTGAGCATAGCAAAAATTGCAGCTATTTGGCTGCTAAATAATATGCCAGGTGTTTTACTGAACACTGGGAAAAAAATGTCATCTCATTCTCCACCCCTGCCTTGAATAAATTCTGACTTATTGATGCCATTTTGTTTCTGTGAATAGGAAGATAGTCCAGGATCAATTTTATAAATCTATGATGTGGAAGGTTCCATTAACTCAAATTCTGCATTATGAGGCATTATCAATATGGATGATGGGTATAACTGACCTCATATCTCTTTGTTGTTTTTGTTTAAACATATATGATGAATGTGTGCACCGCTACCATAGATATATAGCCTGGATGCCAGCTGAATTTAGCCCCGCCCACAACATTTGACACCATTCTGACTAGAATCTGAGTATGACGATGTCAGGCTAATAGATATAACTATGACTTGCCATTCCAGAATGGAACCACGTGGGGGCCATTTTACCTGGGTTAAGTTTTAGAATTGCTTCAATCGGAACCTATGGTGAAAGAGACTCATGTTGTCTCTATAATCCTTATATTTGTCTACCAATATATCAATACTGTTTTTAATTCAAAGTAATGAGCGTAGGACAACTGTGCCTGTCTAGAATGAACCAAAAATCTAAATCTGAACTTATTAATATGTAATCACTTCTCATTTTTATTCTTATCACATGCTATTCTGAAGGTAAGGGATATTAAGTTTACGTTGATAATGCGGAGAAATCGTGGGAATTTTGACCTGAACTGCTTTAGTAGCCTACAAACTGGATTACTTTCCCTGATCAGGACATGGATTATGTTTTGTTTGCTTTACTGAATGAAAGATTGTGTGAAGGCATGAGGTAAGCTGACAACAAGTGATGTTAATATATGATGATGACTGATTGCAGAAGGCGGCTAATTTAGGGTTGATGTTAGCTAACGTTAGATGTGGTAAACATCACGTTAAGTGCAACCCCTCTGCTTATTGTGTGCTCGGTTAACGTTAGTATTCCGTGTTGCCGTCATGTGGTTAACGTTATTGTTGGGTTGCTTTGCCTGGTATTCACTCTGTGTGTAGATTGTAACACAGCTGGCTGGATTTGTGAGATTTCTTGAGATATTATGAAACAGGATTTAGGAGTGAAGACGAGCATCTGCTCCTTGTTGTCACTCACGTTATATGTTTACACTTGATTGGCATGGAATCAATAACTGACTTAGAACGCAGCTGGTCTGTTGGTAGCTAACAGTAAATGTATGTAGTTCACTGACCTTTTGCCATTTTAGTTGATCTATATGTAAAAAAATAAATCTTAAATGTTAGTCTATAGTGACGTGTGGGAAGTGATGCCAGCCTCCCTAGTCACTTTTGTCTTTTTGGTAAAGCAACAGGTGCTGCACAGCTGATAATAAAGTTTATGCCCATTGGTGGCAATTGTCAACAGTATCCAGGTAAGATGGCGGACGGTTATCCCATTAGTTATGACCTCATGTCACATCTATTGTTTTATATCTATGACCTCTACCTTTTATATCTATGTCCAGATTTCTTTTCTCCATGTGAGCTTGTACTTGTAGGATTTTCCGAGCTCTTTTATCTAAGGCCTTGATGATGTACCCCAGAGGCACTAGGCCGAATTTTTCTGTCTGAGCCCGGCCCGCGTGTGACAGAGCCGTGACCGAACCCGGCCCGAGCCCGACAGGCATTAAGATATTTATGTCCGAGCCCGACACAGTTAAAATAAAAAAAAATTCTCATACTAATGAGACATCACACATGTACGTTTGTTTGTGTGGAAAGCCCGCTTTTATTAAGCAACGGTAGGAAGGCATTCGTAAATGTCAACAGATGAGCGCATCAGCGCACACAGGGCAACAAGCGCACGTTAATAAGCTGTTAAAATGTTCAATGTGTTAACCTTTCCTGCTTGCTTCGTTTCCGATCGTGATCAGAAAACCAGGGGAGACTCGGTACCTCCAGGGCCGACGTTATAAAATGAATAACTCTGCTCCGGTCGCATCTACACGTCTGTTTCCACACACACACACACACATACACACACACACAAGCTCTCTTAAAGGAGCCGCAGCACAATTTTACAACAAATGCCTTATCGCGCTGATGTGACCGAGCCCGTCCGAACCCGACCATAATTTCTAAATATCTGTCCACACCCGGCCCGGCCCGTCGGGTACCATCGGGACCGTCGGGCTTGGTTCGGGTATCAATGCCTTAATGTACACGGCCGCCATGTTCATCAGACCATCACATAACAGTTATGAAAACACGGCTTGTTTAAATAACACTGTAGGGAGCGAGTGAAGCGACACACCAAAGCTAACTGCTTCCGCTCGTGCAGCTTTTAGCATTTGCTCGCATGGAAAGAAAGTGTCTACAGAAGAGTAATTGTTATATTAGTTTAACAAGCACTTTTGGCTTTAATCCTTTTTGATGGAAAGAAAAGCGAGGGGCTAATGGCGAGGGGCTCTGTTCATGTTCTCCATTTCTTTGTCTATGGAGACTTCATCAAAAGAAACACATTTTGTTTTGTTTTTTCAAGCCTTCCTGCTAAACTGATTTGTTTTGTTTGCACAAACTATTACATTTCATCCAACAAAAAAAGTTGTATTTATTGCGGGGCTGCAGCTGAATGTGACTATTCGAAAATTGGACTGTTACCAGTTTTACACCTCTACATCTAATACAATCCAATACAACAACCTGCAATAAATTCTGTCTTTATGAAGCTTGTGATGAAACGTTTTTTATTGACACATCTGGGGTTAGGCAAACTTTGTGGTGGTGTTGTACTGCTATATAGCGGAAGGCGTTTCTTAGGGTGTGACATACGGCCAGCTCACGAGACGAGACACAAGATTGGGTTCACGAGATCGAGAAGAGATTTTAACACTATTTTAAAGAAAACTTAATTGAAGAAGTAAGACTGGAAAAATAGTCCTTTATTCAATCAGGTTTTGCCACAAACCCAAATGACAAAACCAAGCTTTTTATGGCAGTAGTTGAGACCATATCAAACTGCTGCCATAGAGCCTAATAGCTGAGGTTATTGTGACTGGTTTGATTGGTGTCTCTAGGTGAAAGTATGAAGTAGGAGTAGCATTTTGAAGTAGAAGATGATTTGAAGCCTGCTCATTGACTTTAATTGTAAAAATAAAATAAAAAATGAAAAGCTTAATATTTTAAAAAGTGTAAATAGCAGAACAAATGTTGAAGAAGTCCCATCATGTGCTTAAAGAGCTGAATATTTTTGATATTTTAATGTTTTTAGTAGTAGTTTGTAGCTTAACGTATGCAGAAGTTAGAGGCGACCAAACAAAGTTGAAGAATATAGAATCGCATAACAATACTGTGAATCAGCATTCACACAAATATGACAAACATTTACTGGCTCCAGACTCTCAATTGCTGCTTTTCTCTGTTTTATACCTTTATAAATCAGTTCCATGGTGATCAACTACACTGCATCACATTGGAGGTGGCCATTGGCAGGCTAATATTGGATTTGTAATAACAGCTTAATATTGACCGGAACCCTTTGAGCAAACTGTCATCAATCATCAAGCTTATCAGCCATTTAAGAAATAACATTATTCATATTGTGATATTTATCATGCAGTCTAAGCTGAGACAGGAAAGCGCTCCCTTATCCAGTCACGGCTAACAGTATTGGGTGTATCTTGTTAATCAGGATTGGTAATAAATAGCAGTCAGCTCCTCTAAAATGTAAATGTAATTTCAGTCAAAAATAGTTAATAAGGATTGTTTTCTTCCTTCTTGTTGTTTCGGTAGGAAGAAGCACGGTAGAAAGATAAATTGTATTGGTGTGAAACTGCTCATAACTTTTCGGGCTTTGTAATATAAAGTCATATATCTTCTCCCTGGGACTTCTATTTTTCTGACCGACAACCCCGATCCTGACGATGATGAGACTGTTGCAGTGGCAGCGACAGAGTCGGCTCATATCACGCTGAGGCCGAGGGGTGAATCAGTAGCCCAGCAGGTGAATTATTCAGGTGATGAGATGTAGACCTTCAGCTCTGAGACCTGGCCAAGGCTAACATTCATTTAGACCTGTCAGGGTCTATTCAGCTGTGCAGCGATCTGAAAACCTGCTCCCTGCCTCCTTTTTGCTGCCTTTTTATTTCCTGGGGTTTGAGCTTATTAAACTGTTATTTTTCGCTCTCTCACCCTGATCTGCCTTCTTACCACCCGCGCTCTTCTCAAGAACTGTATTATAGGAACTGCCAGTCTTTCCACCTGTGTTTTTCACTGTAAATTGGGCTTGGACTGCAACTTGATGGGTGCTCAACATGCATAAGGGAATAAGAGAATCATACAAAGCTTGTTCTGTGTGTCACCCTCAGGTTATATCTATTACCCTGTTCATTCAGAGCTTCAAATAAACAGCTATACCTAATGTTGATGTGGTTGTCAGTCAACCACATCAGCGTAATGACTATTTGTACTGCATAGCCGTTCATTTCCCAGTACTTCTATTGGGTTGAAATTGCTAAAAGTCCTAAAATATCATTCCCACTGTAACTGAATTAAAATTGTTGTGGTATGTCCTTGTTTGTTGTATTTCTGGCTACATAATAGTCACTGAAAAGAGAAAAGCCTCTAGTGTTTTACTACTCCTCTTTGATAGAAGGCGAGAACAAGAGCAGGTGCACAAAGCGGTTTGGCTTGATATTTCAAACCATCTGCTTCACTGCAGCAGAAGGTCAGCACTTCAGAAAATTCAATATTAATCATTAAGTTCTGTATGCAGCTGCAGTAGGTGGCCAAATTCACTTAATTAAATCACAGACTGTTTGGTGTTGAAGCATTGTAAAGGAACATTTTATAAAACAGTAGTGTGCCAGTATGTTTGCTGATATGTTTGTGATTACTTCTGTGGACTAAAAAGATATTCGGAGGTTAAAGTTATTGTTAGCCGCTGTATCATACATAGTAAGTTGACAATGTGAGGTTGAGTGTTGTGTTTAACTGGGGAATATGTATTGCAAGGTCTTCAAAGCACAGCTGTAGAGCTTCCTACAATGGTCATAGTGGGAATTATGTTGGCAGTATGATGGCTGCTTTTCAGGCATATTTAAAATAGTACTGCATAATGTATGATAGCCATAGAACATTTGTACAGCTGGCAAGTGTCCAGTAAAATAGTATACAGCGGCATCTTAAACTTAGTCAAGAGTTCAAAAGGCCCTTAGTTCAACTGCAGGTAACCATAGCAACAATTCTACCAAGACATTTAACAGACAAAACAAGCAATGTGAAGACTTTATTCATTCACCTCTATTTTCTGACATTTTATAGCCCAGAGGTTTTCAATCTGTGAGGCGTGCCTCATCAGGGGCACAGAGGGAGCGAAGGGAGGCAAAGAGACTGGGTGACGTGACCGGGACAGGTGCATGCAGTGTTCTAAAAACAACAGGAAGTTACTTAATGTTGTCTGGCCCACTCATTTAGCCCACAGCAGAGGCCGTGATACATAGCTTGTGGAGGCAATTAAGGTACTTTTAACGTAGTACCTGATTGCTGCGATAGGCGCTACAATTGGTACTCCTTGGAGTCATAAGTCAGTCAAATCTGTTTACGCAGACATGATACACACATACATACACACATTTTTAGATTCAGTGTGACTTATACTTCATGAGTCTTAAGTCCCAAAGTAATCCAGGGATACTTTCACTCGACAACACAATGGCTACACTACATTGCAAACTGGAACTGCTAATAGGTAATTCTGCACACTTTTTATGGTGCCAATTTGCCAAAATCAATACAAATATAGGACAAAAAACACACAAGCTATCTAACTAACTTCATGGCAATATCATTGCTTCCTTCCTTAACATCACCCAACACTATGGTTCAAAAACATGATTATCCCCTAAACTGAAGTAAGACAAAGACTAATAATAGCAGTTATACAATCCATATATATATATATATATATATATATATATATATATATATATATATATATATACATAAAGCCTTTTCATGTTATATTATTAGTTTTTTTTTACATTACTAGATGTTTGAAGGGTACAGTTGTCTCTTGTGTCACTTTGAAAACCCCTGTTAGAGAACCCAATAGAACCCAAAAAGCATAATCAACATATTAAATGATGATGTAAATCTGTAGTTGCAGCCCTAGATAAGACACTGTTTAAAGCAGTTACATACATGAGTGTAAACCTTAAACAGCTCCAATAAATAACACAGTCACTGTACATTAATTTAGTCAATTAGCTTAATCTTTGTTTGTAAGTCAATTTCAAACACGAGTCATTGTGGTTTAGCGGGAGCTGTGATTACTAGACGTTTAGAAAAGAAGGAATCCTCTCATTAAACATGCACAGTTTTTGCACAATTGTGATCGTGAAAAGCAAACCGTCCTGAAGTTCGTACACTCTTTCATCTTTTGTTATTTGACGCAGTCGTCTTTCACTGAATCTCAATTTTACTAGTATCCTTCTTTGTGTTCTTCATCCTCTGTATGTCCGCCTGTCTCCTCCCAGATATATTTCCTGCAGAGATTGTGGGAAGCTCAGATTGATCTACAGCTCTCGCTGTGTGGTCAGCCCCATAGGAAATGTTTGTGTAATAGCTTCTTTACGAGCGCTGTCAAAGCAGATGAGGATCCAGCGCTGTCGGCGGCCAGTGTGAACACTGTCGACAAGCCCCAGCAGGAAACGCTAAGCCCCTTTTTACCCCTGCCGCTATGTCACTTCCATTGGGTCCTCTCATTAATTCAACATGACTGTGTGTTTTTTTTTTCCTTATGGTGACTCGTGAACTTTGGCAAATGGTGTAGTTCTTAATTTAAGCACGGATGTAACCCATGAAATATACATATGTGGTAATTTAGGTCATGGGTTATGTATGAGTGCTATGTTTACAGCTGCTTCTATAAATGATTTAAATGTAAAGCTAGTAGTTTCTCAGCAAACACGCTCTTGTTCCTCTCAAGGCTTCCATTGGTGTCATCTGTCTCTCCGTCCTCCTCCATCTTTCACTCCTGCGTGCTTACAACTCGACTCCCTGTTTCTTTCCCCTCACATTCCATGTTCGGATTCAGAAATCTTCAACGACCGACTGCTTGCTCGCCATGCTGAATCATTTTCTGCCATGAAAAAGCTGAACGCATAACACAGAAATACTTGCAACTAATGTTTTTCCCTTCTCATCCTCTTATCTCTGTTGTTTATCATCCTGTATATTAGGTCTTCATTAACTTTCCCTGAGTTTATACCAAAAGAATATGAAAGAAAAAAGAGCGTTTGGTAAAGAAGAGGCAGCATGGGTAAAAGCGGGCTGAGCAGCGCTTGTGCTTTGTTGATGTCACCCTCCAAGCATAATTCATGCGTAGTGAAATCTAGGACATAATCTTAGTCTCTTTTCAGCTTCAGCAGTCCAGATAGCAGCGCATTTACAGTGTACAAAGCAGGAGTCACAATAACATGCTGCCTGTCTGTTGCTGTCCAAGTTAGGAGAGAACATCACCTCTGTAGTCTGGGCTCAGCACTTTATCATGGCAGAAATTCATCTTCAAAGAGTTTTTTTTTCCCCATGTCGGAAAGTAAACTACATGTGAAATTATACACACTGTACGATTCAAAGAATGTTTATCATATTCTCTCTTTTTGAAGCGAGTTTGAAAGTCAGATCACAAGATATTCTCGCCCTGTTATTATGGCTTTCCATGCAGCTCTACAACAAGCTGAACAAGCTGACCTTGAAACACACACTCATAGTTGAATTCAATTCACATCCCGTGTGACGCAAGACTGGGAGGGGAGGCAAAATGATTTACACATGAAAGCTGTGATGACCGCATTTTCAATATCACCACAAATTTAAATTCAACTTGAGGGACCACTTCATTGATATTTACACCCTATCCTTTGCATTTTTCCACTAGGAGCCAGTCTGGACTCCTTCATTTGGTGTGACATTTTCAATCATGTGCCATGATGCCGTGATTGGCATACTTATATAAAAAATATTACATACATGAATAATGTGACTTGCTGAGAAAATAAGGTTTGATAATGGAAGTACACCATGACATGTCTGAGTGGTTGTACTGTTAAAAACAAGCTCTAAATTTACTAAGATTACACCCAGGTTATATATATCCAACTCGAGCTGCCGTCTAAGGGTTGCTGATTGCTCTGTCCCCATCTTGTCATACATCATGGACTCACTGCCCATTGCACATACTATATATTGTTTGCACATTCTGCACTCAATCCATTCAGCCTCTTTTTTCTTCTGTTTAACAGCTATGTTGTATATGTTTGTTTCTGTATTTATTGTTTATTTCATATAAATGTTAAATATATTTGTTTATTTATGTATGCACCAACCACCAAGGCAAATTCCACATAAGTGTAACTTACTTTGGCAATAAACCCTTTTCTGACTGACGGATCCCGGGTGCCGCTGCAAAATAGTCTCAGGAAGGAACTTGTTTTGGTGGAACATGTGTACTTTCAAAGGTTTTTTTAGTCGTGTTCAGATTGGACAGATAGTCTAGCTAGCTGTCTGGATTTACCCTGCAGAGATCTGAGGAGCAGTTAACATTGTCCTTATAAATTCACCAGAGTTTAAAAATTACAACACAAAGAAAGCGGAAGGTAACATCCGGCCAAAAAGGGTGACATCCGGTGGAATTTCCGGTGGCACCGGAGCAATCCGGTGGAACTTTGTGGATATGGACTAAGTACCGTATGAAACACAATGGCATTCGCTAAAGGCTGCTGCAGGATATGGTCAAAACCTCCCTGAAAATCTAAGTAAGTGAAACTTAAGTTAGGAATATTTAAAGGGATACTTCACCGCTGGAAAGCCTAATATATCTTTAAATTGGGTCACCTATGTAGCAGAAATGTGAAAAAAAAAATTTAATTGGTGCCTTCTAGGCCGAGAAAAGCCAGAAAATGTGTTTTTGGCTCATATGGATGAAAGACACCAAATCCCAGAATGCACTTCGCTTCGCTGCTTTGAGTCCACTCCCAAGCCACGCCTACCGCTTGACAGACAGACAGTGAGGCATTCGACTCAACTCAATGTGTTTTATTGTTATTTCAACCATATACACAAAACAACGTTTCATCGTGGCTCGAGTCCATTTAAAATATATAAATACACATTTAAAATATATAAAAACTACATTATATAATAACGACATACAAAACAGGCTACATTTACCGTGCACACACACATTATAGGCTCCGTAAAGTTCAGCTAAGCATACCAGCATTAGGCTTGGTGGGCTGTAAACACCGAGTATAAACACAGCCGTGAATTAGCGTGGGATGTCGAATGGTCGCCATGTAACAGTCACAAACTCCAGCGGTTAGCAGTTAGTTGGATACAAATCACCCCATTTCTGCACCAGTCCGTGTTAACACAGCTCACCTTCATACAGAGCATCTCTAGCTCGGATTGTCGGAAGGCTAGCAGGCCTGGTAGCTGGACAGTCCGGTTCACTGTTGTTCGGCTGGACAGTCCGGTTCACTGTTGCTTTCCCACGAAAGCACAAAACACAGCAGTTTCTGAACTCGCGTTGGGAGCATCGTTGAAGTTGGATGTAGTCCAGTTTGTTGTTTAATGAACGGACACGTGCAAGCAGGATTGATGGGACAGGTGGCCGGCTAGCGTTAGCTCGCTCTGGATGTGCCTTTCCCCCGGCTTGGTGGGCTGTAAACACCGAGTATAAACACAGCCGTGAATTAGCGTGGGATGTCGAATGGTCGCCATGTAACAGTCACAAACTCCAGCGGTTAGCAGTTAGTTGGATACAAATCACCCCATTTCTGCACCAGTCCGTGTTAACACAGCTCACCTTCATACAGAGCATCTCTAGCTCGGATTGTCGGAAGGCTAGCAGGCCTGGTAGCTGGACAGTCCGGTTCACTGTTGTTCAGCCGGAAAGCAGTTAGTTGGATACAAATCACCCCATTTCTGCACCAGTCCGTGTTAACACAGCTCACCTTCATACAGAGCATCTCTAGCTCGGATTGTCGGAAGGCTAGCAGGCCTGGTAGCTGGACAGTCCGGTTCACTGTTGTTCGGCTGGACAGTCCGGTTCACTGTTGCTTTCCCACGAAAGCACAAAACACAGCAGTTTCTGAACTCGCGTTGGGAGCATCGTTGAAGTTGGATGTAGTCCAGTTTGTTGTTAAATGAACGGACACTTGCAAGCAGGATTGATGGGACAGGTGGCCGGCTAGCGTTAGCTCGCTCTGGATGTGCCTTTCCCCCGGCTAGCTTTAGCTTCCCACCTATCCGACGTGAATGCCCCCTACCCCGGCTCGGGGTAGGAGCGAGCCCGCGGTCTCCGTGCTGTTCTCCGTGGCAGGCGAAGCTCTTGTAGTGGGCCGATTATTCCGTCTGTAATAACGTTTCCTGCATATTCTCTGCTGTGTAGCGATGTATCCCGGTGGTACACGTGCGGTAGTTTGAATGCACATAATTGTTGTAAAAGTTTGCTGCTGAGAAGATAGAGCAGAGCCCTGTTTAGCGAGGATTCAAGATGGCTGACATTTCGTTTTTTTCCGGCCGAGATCGGCTAGCTTCGGGCGATGGGCGGGTTTAAAACATGCGGAAGTAGGTCCTACTACTGGTTGTAGTCTTTTGCTCTGGCCAAAAAATCTTCCGATGACGCAAAAATCGTCATTTTGCGTCATCGGAAGATTTTTTCCGGACCCCCCAATGCAGATATCTCCTGTCTCAGGGGGATATGAGGGAGGGACGCACGGTCATTCAGAAATACTACCGGGTTTCTACTGATACAAAGCTGAATGCTAAATCGGTGAAGTATCCCTTTAACCACAAATGTGTATTGTTCATACAAGCCAGGACCAGAGTGCTGCGTAAACATTTAAAACTTAAGCATCTTTCACGATCAAATATTCAGAATATCAGATAATAAAGTTTTTTGTTTGACATGTCAAAAGCTGTGTCTAATGTAATGCATAACAATGGAACACATTTCTTTGCATTAAATATCAGTTGTCATTTTGCAGACATTTGCCATATTATGACCTTTATCAATATCTGAAAGATAATAATTGATTTGAACCATATTGCCCAGCCCTGTGTGGTCTCAGTGTGGTCCGAAGTACAACTGAACCATAGAGGTCAGTGGAGTTTTAGTACTAAATACTTTGCTTTTATTTTGCACTGTATGTTTATGCATGTGTCCCCATTGGTATGGTATAAAGTCTGTTTATTCACACCAGTGGCAGGTTGGGGTTTATGATACACCTGTAACTGTGTGAAATTACCCCTCACTGACAGATGAAGCCAAATGACAGGTAATGGTGATCCATCTGTCAGACCTTCAGGCGCTGACACACCAACCCGATTATCGGCCGTGAGACAGTCTGTTCGGTGTGTTCCGCACCGTCGTCAGTCGGAGGAGGAGCCGTCAGCGTTCATTTGACTTGTTGAATCGGCCAGTGGGCAGTCGGACTCAACAACCAATCTGGATTGGTAGCCCTTGACTAGCGAATCAGTGCACGAGAAAACCGGAGCTGACAAAGCCAGTATGTTCTTATTACTACCCATTGTATCAATCGTATCGTATCTATCAACACACTCTGATGGAAACAATGACTGACGACAGTGTGCTCTGTGTTTACTAGGTCTAGAGAGATGTTCCGTCATTTCCAGTTTTCATTTTTTGGGCGACAATACAGTTTAGCGCCGCCTGCTGTTATAGAGACGTATTACGTCTCGCGCACGCGCAGAACGTACGCTCAAGTTGGCGTCGCTTCGGTGTGTTCTGAGGCACTTTTTTGACCTCGGGGAGCCGACTGATCAGTCCAACTGCCTTTTCTGCCGACGGTCGGCCGTCGGGTTGGTGTGTCAGTCTTCAGCCCCCACTCAGCTCAAACTATTAAATATTAGAACAAAATATTAGAACAATATTAATGTTTTAATTTTCCCCCAGAAATGTATTCTTTGTAGTGTGGAAATGACCATCATGCAAAATATTAGAACATTTAGAACATTTTAAAGGCTATGTATTAGGCGTGTGCATTTGTCCCTCATAAGAAGATCCGATACGTATCTAGATACATGGGCTGCGATACGGATCAGGAACAATACATTTTAATATGAAACGATTCGGTGCGATACGATGAGATACGATTCAATCAGTATATTTACAGTAAATGTAAAATGTAAATGTTTAATGTACACACATTAATTTCCCATAAAATAAGCCATTTCTATAAAAGAAGCATTGCATACCTTAAAATAAATACATATTTTGTAAAAGGGACCAGGGAATAGTAAAGCTAGGACTTGCTAATAGTATACACTCTAACTTCAACTTAATTAGCTAGGCACTTACCAACCAATTATTCAGTCCATAAAATGTCAGAAAATAGATAGAAAATAGATTTCCCAGAGCCCAAGTTGATGCCTTCAAATTGGTCATCAAAATAGTTTGCTGTTGATGGAATATATTGTTTCCTTGCTGACATCAGCGCAGGATGTACTGTGTTTATTCTCTTTCTCAGCGCTGCCAAATGTGAAGAATTGAACTGTTGTTCACAGCTGCCAAGACGGTCCCAATTGCATACTCTACATTATGTTGTTTCTTTCTCACCAGCTCTTTAACACTCACATAAAAGTACACAAATGCACACATTTAAGCATATTCTTCCAAAGCTGGAGCCTTTGCACATCCACACTGGCACACTCGATAGCAGCAGCAGCAGACGGATATGAAGACTTGTTTAAAGCCTTGCAGCACATCAGAAGCAGTAGTTGCATTGTGCTTAAACAGGAACGCGCTAGCTCTACACATATGCTTTCACAGATGCACACACACACACACACACTCAACTAAATTATCATGGCAGAAGCAGGCCCACACTGACACAGCATGTTAAAATCATAGTGACAGATGCTCTCCCAGGAGCAAACAGGATGGTACAGTGCAATGAAGACCAGCATAGTGTAAAAGCACAGCAACAGTGCTGTCATATGGACGATACTAGGGGAGAAAGAGCTTTATCGTGGCTGTAGGGTGGATTAGACTGTAATGAAATTTTGTTGGAGTAAGATGTGTGATACGTTTGGAACAGATACGTCATACTCTTTCTATTTTTGTCGTTATGTCTTGTTCACTTGCCGTCCACCACCCTTTTCTGCACTCAAATCCACACATCTTATGCTCAATAGGAGATCAAAAGGAGGGGAAGCAATGAAAAAACAGTTCCCCCCCCCCCCCTCTTTGTCTCCCCATCTAACACCCCCCCCCCCATGTCTCTCTCTCTCTCTCTTCAAGATTGTTTGTGTATCTCTCCTTGGCAGTGTTTGTGAGCAGCCTCTCCCATTACACAGAATGTCTATTACAAAGCCTTTAGCCTGATGTAGATTAATGAAAAATAATAAGAGAGGGGCCCATAAATTTGCATTGCCTTCCTGCTGGGATAAGCATACTGTTTTTTACCTTACCTGACATGCATACTCAACACCAATTCTGTGACAATACGTTGATTAATCGATTTGTGCAGAATAACCAACAACAATGTTGATAATCAAACTGCCAATCATTTGGTTGTTTCAGCTTCTCAGATGTAAGGATCTGCATGATCTTGGTCAACAGATTTAAATGCTTAATCCAGAATTTACTCTTTGAAATGTAGGCAGTATTTTGATTGATTGAGACTTCTGTTCAACAAGCAATGTAAAGATGTCACCTTGGAGTCTGGGGATTTGTGATGGTTGTGATTTCTGACATTTTATAGAGTAAATGACTGAAATAATCTTTGGCTGCAGCCCTGTAATGTATGCATTGTGGAAGTGTAAATGAGGAATCAAGTTTAAGTACTGGCAGTTAAGCTTTTACCTTGTAACCTATACTAATCATTACCCAAATGCTGCTGCTATAAAATGTACTTGAAATCAGTTAGCTCTACTGATGCTGCTGCTAATGCACACTTTGCAGTTGTTGTTTTTTTGCTCTGCTCTAACTGTGAATTTGCAGTTACACAAAGGCAGATTCAGATCCACTTGTGCAAGATACAGTGACAATTCCATTTGAATTGAATTGGATGAAATTAAATACACACTTTACCCTTCTCCAGCTCTCACTTGTTTCCTCCACTCTTTCATCTCCCCTTGTATATCCCAACATTTTTCCTAATTAGTCTCCACTGTTATTCTGGCCTTTTGTATAACTTTTTGTGTTGGAAAGAGATCAGTGCAGCACAGGGACTAGGAGTCGCCACAGGGAGAAAAAACACAAAGAACATCAAGGCCAATATTCTGAACATCAAGGGCACAAGATGCTTACAGTGTGAGCAGGAAAGAGACCTCGTGCACATGTTTTCATTAGAGTGCTCACAGTGCGCCTCGTTTCCTCCTTTCAGTTTATTTATCCCACTCAATTTCTTTTTCTACAATATTGTTAATTCATGTGAACAAATAACCATGCACTCACTTTAATAACATAATATACATTTATTCATAAATCACTTATTTCATTTTAAACCGAGTTTACCCATAATTAGTCGAATTACACTGTTACATTGTGCTTTAATTGGTCTGATATCCTGTTATCCTTGGGGTCAATTTGACCCCATTCAATGTTTAACATCTCAAAAAAAGTGCTTGATATCATTTTTTTTGCTTCATATTGAATGACTTTTCCTAATTTAATTGGGACAACTGGGTAAACAGAAAACTAACATGTTGATATATTTTCAATGTCCTGTATGCATTTTTTACGCATCGGTGTGCCGTTTCAGCTGTATATAACATAGAAAATATGAACATTTTACACAAATTTGCACGCACGCACCCACCCTCTGTGACAGAGGGAAAATATTGTTCTCGCACTCTGAGCGAGGTAATAATTCCAGTTTAGGCTGTCAACATTTTCCAGTTGCCAGTTTAGGCTATCAACATAAAAAAATTGGTAAAAGTTATTTAATTACCAACATTTTCTGGAGGTTTCAAATCCTGACCCCAAGGATAACAGATGTTAGTAAATTTGAGGATAACAGGAGGGTTAAGTGTAACTTTATCAAAACAGGTATTCACTTAAGTAAAGTAGACTTTCACTTATAAATCAGAACCCTGTTTTTGATAGTATTCATGGTGGAATTTTTTGCAATAGCCGTTAAATGTATTAACGTTTTAGTAATTATCTTTCTTTTCAGTATTTTCATTGTTAGTGGAGGTACCTATGCAAGGTGGATTCATAAGAAGTGATGGAGCATGTCAGCGTTACTGTTGTTTTAGTCTATATCCACGACGTTCCACTTCCAGGATTGCTCCGGTGCCACCGGAAATTCCACTGGATGATACTCTTTTTGGCCGGATGTCCGTTACCTTCCGCTTTTTTTTGTGTTATAATTTTAAACTCCAGTGGATTTCTGAGGACTATGGTTAACTGCTCCTGGTAAATCCAGACAGCTAGCTAGACTATCTGTCCAATCAGAATTTTCTGTTGCATGACAAAAAACAACTTTTGAACGTACACGTTCCACCAAAATAAGTTCCTTTCCGAGGCTATTTTGCAGCGGCACCTAGGCTCTGTCCGGCACTTGGCGCTGCCCATGATGATTTCTTTAAATGCCAATAAACCAGAGCACGTTTTTCTCCCATCCTGGAATGCCGTGTGGACTAGCCAGACCCTCCTCCGCAGCGCTGTGGAGGAAGGTCTGGCAAAGCGAGACTACTGTTGTTTTAATTTCATCTCATTGATATCAGCCTCACTGTTTACTGTTTCCTGTCTTACAGCCATATCACAGCTGAATTAAGTTACTGCATTGCTACTGCAAACTGAACATTTACTACTGCTGCTCTTTCACATTTAAAGCATGCCAGAGGGGGGCTTATTGTGAAGCCACACTTCCTGTTACCATGGTAACCACAGGTGTCATCAAATCAACCAGGACTGAGTCTTCAGGATTGTAAAAACATTTTTGCTGCTGATTTTTTTGAAGACATGTCAATCACTTTGAGAATGATGGCAAGATTTTTGGCCTTTTTGTTGAAAATTGAATCATGGATTGTGCCTTTTTAAATAAGTTTGACTTCAGGTAAAAACCTAACAAGAAAATGAGGAAGAAGCATAGTTTCCTACACCTTTTGGGTTTCAAGGTATTTTTGTTGATAAAATATGATTAACATACATTTAAAGCTAACAGGTCCGACACTCGTGAGACTTAAGGGACAATATACTTGTCAAGTCAGATACAAATATTGTTAAGAGTGAACAGCGAAGAGCTCTCCAGCAGTACATCTCACAGGGATGTTGACGCATGCGGTCCATTGGATTGTATTAAACTCTATCTTATTTTGTGTTTTCATCTCCAAGCTTTCAGTTTAACTAGTTTTTCTGAGCCTGTCAGCCTGCATGGTCTCTAGGGAAGACTGCTCAGCTTTTTTCGCACCTATCCATCAGTTTTTTTAAGGCCATTCCCAGCTGTCACTCAAACGGAAAACCAATCATCATAACGTGCTGTCAAATTCTGCCGACCTGGTTTATATTCTATGGATAATCAGGCCAGGTGTGCAGGATGTTGTATACTCATGCCCTGCCCCCACCTCTCCATCACTTCCCTTCACCCATCACTGTATATTTTGTCTCGGGAGAAAGAGCATTTTGGCATCTACGGCAGTGAGATAGTTTAATAACCATAGTTTGGTTTATTCTCACTCCAACGTCATTTTGTAGATATTTCTTTTTTTTGTCGTTCATCTTTTTTTTTTTTTTTTCAACAAATGTTTTTAATCTATAACTAGTGTAGTTTCATCAAGCCCAAGGTAATGTCTTCTAATTGCTTGTTTTGTCAGCCGAAAGATTATAAGAAAAGCAGCAAGACTTTGCACTTGAGATGCTGGAACCAGCAAATGTTTGGCATATTTGCTTAAAGTAATAATTTGACAATTTAGTGAAATGCGCTTCTTCACTTTCTTTCCCAGAGTTAGTTCAATTCAATTCAATTTTATTTGAGGTATCAAATCATAACAAGAGTTATCTCAAGATACTTTACAGATAGAGTAGGTCTAGACCACACTCTATAATTTACAAAGACCCAACAATTCAGTAGTTCTCCCAAGAGCAAGTATTTAGTGTGACAGTGGCAAGGAAAAACTTCCTTTTAGGCAGAAACCTTGAGTGGTAAGGAAAACTTCCCTTTAGGGAGAAACCTCGGACAGACCCAGGCTCTTGGTAGGCGGTGTCTGACGGTGCCTGTTGGGGGTAGGATGAACAGTGGCAATAATAATCACAATAAAGATTATGGAACTATGTCTAGAAATAGTTGTAGTAGTTCATGGCGTAGCAGGGTGTAGCAGGCTGTAGCAGGGCACTGCAGAGCGTAGCAGGGCATAGCAGGCTGTAGCAGGGCACTGCAGAGCGTAGCAGGGCATAGCAGGCTGTAGCAGGGCACTGCAGAGCGTAGCAGGGCATAGCAGGCTGTAGCAGGGCACTGCAGAGCGTAGCAGGGTGTAGCAGGGCGCAGAGCAGGACCAAGGCAACAGCTGCAACCATGATTTAGGTGCCACCCTAATTGGGGTGTCACGATTCTCCAAATCCTCGATTCGATTAAATTTTCGATTCTAAGGTCACGGTTCGATTTGATTCTCGAGTTTTAAATTTTTTAAAGCACAGGTTGCTATGCCTTTTTTAGACTAGACTTTTATGCAATATACTATCTGACCTTTGTTCTCAATGTACCACACTACATTGTTAAATGTAAAACATTTATTAACAACATAATGTAACAATAACTTATATCTTCAGTCAATTGGAAACTTAAACAAAATAGCCTGCCGTCTAGTTTCTCTTTTGTAACAGCAGTCTTCTTCACAGAAGATGACATTCAAGTTCACAACAAAACAAACAAAAATAATAAAACAGCCATGTCCATAGTCTTCTCTGAACAATTAAGTGTCTTAACAAACTATTTCCAAACAGTTGAACATATACTACTTCCTGTGTCCTTCTCCATTTCTACATCAGAAGGGGCACCGAGGCAAGCGTGGCGGAATTGGACACTGACTGCAACTTGTAGCAATCGCCGCTTTTTGGTCCTACATGTCCTGCGTCAAAGACACACCCCCAGTCTGCCTCGATAAAATGTCGCTAACACTCGCCCGTGGAAGAGGCCGATTCCATCCAATGAGTGGCTCCGTAGCTTACCAGCCCGTGGCGACAAGTAAAAGGTCCTGGGTTTTTTTTAGCCTCGTTCTAAGCGCATTACTCGTCTTCCTTTCTTCCTCTGTGATTCTACCGGAAAATCCCAACCCCGCGCTCATAGCTGTACAGTCTCCGGAGCGACGTCAGAGTATTGGCCGTAGCCGGTAGCCGGAGGTAAACAAAATTAAAATCGAAATCGTGAAACCCTTACACCCTGATCCAAGGAAAACTGCTGGGTGAAAAAACACAAGGACTCCGTGGAATAAGCTCCTAAATTAGTAACATGCATTTCTGGAACATGGATGCACACAGATGATAAGCCTTTAAACGCATTCATCTGTTTCTCCAAATGGACTTCCTGGTTCATATTGCATTGTCTCACTGGTATCTTGTTGTGTCTACTCTCTTTTCTTGCCTCTTTTTCCCTATCTGCTCTTGAACCTCAGTCTGATCATGGCAGCAACATTCACACTGCCAACTGAAGAGAAATCATCAGGTCTAATAACTCTTTTGTGACCATTCATTGATCAACATCATGTTTCCCTGTTAGCGTCCTTGTCTCTTGCTTCATATTTTTCCCATGTTTTTTTACTCATTCTTTTTAAAGTCAAAGCAGCTCTGACGTGAAAATGATCTGTCTGGTCTCTTGGGATTCAGGAAGCACAAGTCCCATGATGCTCAGCTCTATACCACCCCCTCACAGGATTATGAGCGATAAAGAAAAATGCCTGGCTGACCCATATTTATCCCTGACACTTATACACACTCACACATTGATGCACTGATTATGTTCATACCCCATTCTTCTGTAAAAACAGTCATTTATCATAGCATTTATCACCATTTACTCTCCATTTCCTCTACTTTCATAAGAACTTGACGTTTTGTTATTCTGTGCCTTTTCAACTTCCTTCTTCGGCTTCCAAGTATCATCCATCACCAGCTCTTAATAACTTCATTCTGTATCAAAAAACCAAGACTTATTATTTCACTCCTCCTCCATTCCTTCATCCTCTTTAAGTCTCCCTGTAACCGTCTTTCATTTTTACCCATCCAGGACATTAAGGTCTAGGCAGACACACTCATAAACAAACAAGAATGAATGCCACATCTCCAGGGGGAAAAATATCAGTTTCTGGGAGGGTATTTTTCTTCCTTTCCTGCATATTTTATTTATTTTTGCCTCGTTTTTCTGCAGGCTGTTTTGAGTTAAGGGACGTAGTGCTCTGAGGGTCCGTGATAAGGGGTTTCCATCGGCTCCACGCAGGGATGGGCTAGATAGGTGAACACTAAGCTGCATGCTGCATGGTTATCTGCCAGCAGACACACACAGCCCTAGTTTTCATACACTATTGATACACACACTTATATATGTGCCCACAAATAGCAAGGGCTCATTATTAATGGTTGTATTTAAGGCTACTGGCACTATTATTAAGTGGTTATTTGGGATCATTTGTTAATTGTATGTTTAATGATGGTCTTATACCACTGAGAAGGGATAACACCACTATATAAAACAAACCTGAAATAACTCAAGCAGGATTTACTTCGGAGACTTCATGTGCAGAAATGTCATCGTTACTAGTAGATTTTTTAAATGAAAGGTCAGCCAAGTGAAGACGGTTTGCAGCTGTTTGATGTTGCTCTACAAGCTTAATGCCGATTTCCTTAGCCTCCACAAGCAAATCCACAGATTTAAATGAATATTACCAATAGTTATAAGTGGAGTGATTGGGCCTGTTGAGACGCTTTAAAAAACATGTTAAACTAGAATGACACCCGTAAAGCACAAAAAATGGACGCTACAAAGGAGATGTGTTGTATGTTATTGCTCAGAGCGTTTAAACAGCACATTGGTAGCTGTTCCCAGTATTTGCGTGACAATGAACAGCTAAGGAAACAAATTAAGTGAGCCATAAAATATGATCAGAAACACTTTTTTCCGACACCACATGAATGCAGCACAAATACCCTCATACCACATCTCGCCATGTTAACAAGGGAAAAATAATTTGTGTATCTGCCGTGTGATTATTTGGATCTGCTACGAATAATAACGGGTTCTTCCTTGGCCCATGCTACACCCTTCCATCAACTTTCATAAAAATTGGGCCAGTAGTTTTTCTGTAATCCTTCTGACAGACAAACAATCCAACAAACAGACCTACAAACTGGGCCAAATTGATAAATCAAAACGTCTATAGAAACCTCTCAAACACTGCAGCACAATTCACTTTTTCACAGTTGATTTGAATGTTCAGTATGTTCCTGTTCATAAATTGACCACATTGTGCACTGTATGCAGATCAGTGGAGAAGTACAATAGATAGTGTATATCTACATACATACCCTGACAACAATATTCATACATGGACACTTACACTTTTGAAGCCTTTTCCTCCTCCAGACACACACAATCATATGCGTATCCTTTGTGATCTTTACTCACATTCATTCGACACACCTGCCATTCAGAAGCATGTGTGATTCCCGGCCTCAACACGTGTGCAGTCAATGCTCTCCATTCAGCCGTCAATAGCGCTAACACAAGGAGGCAGATTAATGCACGAGTTTTCCAGCAGGTGGGAGATGAAGAAAGGTTAACATAACAGAAGTGATGAATGAATCACTTTGAGCGCCATCGTTTCATAATACTCCGCCACTGTGGCTGTAATGGTGTTTGGTGCCACTCAGAAATTGTCCTTTTGTCTTAATCAAAATGGATTCTATTTTCGTCTCGCCCTCCTTGCTACACTGCCATGGCGTACGAATGTGTTGCATATGCTCGAATGTGATTAAGTGTATTTAATTAAGCCGCAGCCAGATGGTTGTGCTGGTGATTTTATGCTGCCGTATGTTTTATCGCATACATTGTAACCTTATAATGCCTTTCAGTGTTGTGGCAGTGGGGTGAATGTGATGCTTTGTATCACAGGAAAAGGTGTGTGGTGCTACAATTCTGTCTTCGTCTTTGCT
>CM042447.1:7848106-7963106 GCA_023631565.1 Gymnocephalus cernua | reverse complement strand
TATTGATACTGAAAACAAATTGGCTATCCTGACGTTGCAGCTGTTGACACTGGAGGACTGAGAGGGTAGATGGCGTTGGATAGAAAGCAGAGTTTAAATGGGGGTCGATGGGATACATGTTAGGTTGTTGTTCTGGCAGGACGGGCAGTCTGAGGCTTCGGGCTAGGCAGTCCATCGCGACTGTTTATAAATGAATAAAAACTGCACGAGACGTCCTGACAAACAGATTGTGTCATTGGGTGGTAATGCGCCCGAGCCAGTGTGGCCTCGGCTGGGGGGGATTAGGCTGACAAAGCAGCACGTTCACATCCCTGATCACTGCACACACGCACGCACGCACACACGCATGCACGCACACACACACACCCTGAAAAACACCCATCCCAGGGTGACATATCCAAACAGATGACATCAGCTTTCCCTTAATCTCTCAATATCTCTGCCCTCTCTTTCTCTTCCCTCTTCTTATTCTCTCTTTGTACATGCACATTGTTGGCTGTGTGTGTGTGTGCGTGTGAATGTGTGCTGCAGTCCTCCCTGGATTCAGAGGAAAATTGGAGTAGCTGCTAGGAAAAGTGTTTTCGCTGATATTTTTTGGGGGGGATCTCGTAACGTTCGCTCAGCTGCTGCCCGTCAAGATTCTCCTCCACAGCTCTGAATTATTAGTGTGTTTGGCTTTTTTATTCTTCTTCTTTTTCTTCATTTCAACATTCTCCTCCCCCATGCAAACACGATGGCTTTGATTTTCATGGAAGTTGGGATACGAAGCAAGACCAAAGGCTATCTCTTTTAGTTGCTGTTGGAGGCGCAAGAAGAAATAGATGGAGCCTGAGATGCGATGAAAGGAGTCATTCACATCTTCCCACAAGAGAAACCGAGCTGTGATTCAATACTCAATGATAACAGATATCATGATGACATCCCTGTGTAGGGGTAGGTTGTTTTTACACTGTGTATATGTATCTTAGTTGCAGACTGCATCACATGTGTGGGATAGGCATATATATATGCTTGAGTTGCAACCTGAATGTCAGGCATTGTTGGTGCTGCCAACTTTTGGGATTCACTACCACGTCTTGTCCTCAAATGTGTTTGATACAGCACTTAATCAATACAGAGAGCTCATTGCAATGACAAGCCGATCTGCCACTGTCATGGACTCTGTGGTAGTTTATCACTCTCTTAAGTGTTTGAATGCTGAGCATGGGCTCTAGAGTAACATCTGCACTTTGCTGCGGACTTAGTATTCACTCAGCATCAACAGTTTAAGTGCAATTACTGGCCATTAACTAGAGGATATGCAGGATGTTTTTCATGCTCCTGTCTTATTTTCTGCATTTTTTGGTATCTGGACTAGAGCCACAACTAACTCATTATTTTCATCAACAACTAATGTGCCATTTATTTTATTTTCACGTGAATACAATAAGCAGCAAATCCTCAAAACTGAGAAGCTGGAGTCAGAATGAATGTTTGGCAATTTTGCTTTAGATTTTGAGGATTAGCCTAATCAATTAATAAAATGGCTTCTGATTAATTTTCGGTCAATTGACTAAATGTTTAGCTCTAACAAGGAGTCAGCTCAGCAGCCTTTTCTTGTTCCTGATTAAATTCATATTACCTATAGTCTATATTCACGACCTTCCACTTCCGGGATTGCTCCGTTGCCACCGGAAATTCCGCTGAATGTCTGTTACCTTCCGCTTTCTTTGTGTTGGAATTTAAACTCTAGCCGATATATGAGGACTATGTTAACTGCTCCTCAGATCTCTGCAGGGTAAATCCAGACAGCTAGTTAGACTATGTGTCCAGTCTGAGTTTTCTGTTGCACGACTAAAACAACTTTTGAACGTACTCATGTTCCACCAAAACAAGTTCCTTCCCGAGGCTATTTAGCAGTGGCACCGGGGCTCCGTGCGGTGCTTAGCACCGCCCAAGACGATTGTGATTGGTTAAAGAAATGCCAATACACCAGAGCACGTTTCTCTCCCATCCCGGATTGCTGTGTGGACTAGCCAGACCCTCCTCCGCAGCACTGGGGAGGAACATCTGGCAAAGCGAGACTGTATTGCCTACAACAAATTTAACCTGATGTCACAATAGAAACTTAAGCTATCTGTATATACTGATTATGTAGTAATTTAATAAATAGAGGTACTCTGTGGAGTTTGTGACCGTTACTAGTGCTGGAGATTGAGCATGCAGCACCTTTATACACATTTCTGCTTCCTTTACTGATTGAAAGTCAGTGATGCTAATGTGCAAAGAAACGCAGCAATCCGCTAACAAAGGCAGTGAAGAGGACTGCAAGCTAGAGAACATGGATATAAACAATACAAAATATTGGCTTTGCAGATGTTTTATAAGGAAGGAAATGCATTCATACATTTGTTAAATCTCAAAGATCTCAACTGCTGAAAACTTCACAGGTACCATAAATGTAATCAGATTAAATTTTTATATTGTGTTAACATGCTATCATACATATCAGTGATGATTTCTAACGTTTACAGTAGCTAATCAATTAGAAGCTCAAATTATTGCTTTTACTTACATATACAGGTTATTTAACTCTAACATCAGATCTGCTGAAAATATATGATGTGTAAATGTATCATCAAAATACATCATTTAACAGCATTAATAGATTTTCAGCCCATTTACTTATCACATTTTGACAGGGTATTTATTATCAGATGCTTCTATCTGTGCTCACATTATGTAGTTTGGCAGAATGTGAAGCTTTGAATAAATTAGATTTCAAGCAGCTCTCCTTGATCTTCTTACACGAGTTTGCAGTAACAGTGTCACTGTGATTTTATTAGGAACTTTGTAATAGTATCTATGAATGGTGCTTACTTGCATCAGGGTTCTAGGAAGAAAATGCTGTTTTGGATATGTGAGCAATATTAATTAGGTTTGGAAAATGTTTTGTAATCTTTGAGAGTTTTTTGTTTGAACAGAAAGTACAACTGCTGAATTTGTCAGGCAGCGAGCATTGGCTACTGTGAGTTGACAAGCAACATGGAATATCGTGGCAAATGTTTTGTGGAAAACAAAGCCCAAGACATCATCTGCTCAGAGGAAACGCATACAAATTATTTGTTAAGTCTTAGGAAAGATGTAAGTAGTTATCTTACAATTTATTTCTACTAGTTTGTCTCTTTAATGACCATTGGAATACAGTATTTAGAGGACACTTTTGCCGCTTTTCCATTACATGGTACCTGCTTGACTCGCCTCAACTCTACTCGCCTTTTTTGGTTTTAGTACCACCTCCGTCGAGGTTCCAAGCCAGCTGAGCCGATCCCAAAAGGTGACGTGAAAGTGACAGACGGGGGTGTCCTGAAAAAAAACACCATTTTTAAATAGTTTAGCCAGCTGTGTTTTTTTTCTTCATTTGAAACAAAATGTGTCTTCTGGCAACAACAACACACCTTCGACGTTCTGCGTGTGTGTCGCGTTAGTTCACGGCAGTTTACTGCGGCAGCGCTATACGACCAGCCATGCTGAGGCGGTACTAAAATCTGCAATGGAAAACGGACGCACAGTGCGTCGAGGCAAGTCGAGTCGAGCAGGTACCTTGTAATGGAAAAACGCCATTTGTGAATGTCGTGGTATGGAAATTGCAAATTACACATCCTCTTCCAGAGTGGTTACATCATAGTCAGTTTCTGTCTTGTATATTTAGTCTGCAATTATGTGTTTGTCATGAATGTGCCAGAAGATTAGTACCTTTAACTTTTAAACTTACTGGCCTCCATTATGATTCCCCCTTTTACTTATTTATCTCTTTATCAGCCCTCTCCACTCAGTTCTCCCTTTCCTCTCTCCTTGGGGGAGGATGCAGTCATCAATATCTCTGGCTGTGTTACAGGCGGTCTACCCAGCACCTCCTGGAGGGCAGAGCTATTAATGGAATTCAGGGGAGGGCGGCAGAGGGCCAGCAGACAGGGGGAGTGTGGTTCACTGCTTGGCTTTCTCCAATCTATCCCACATTACTGGCTGTCAATAAGCAGGGGAGCAACACACAGTCAATCTCAGTGAACTTGAATGAACCTGAAATCTCATTAGGTGTGGGATAGATTAGAAAAAAATTACTGATCTCTGATCAAGAACCAAAAGTGAGGTTTTGCATCTGAGCTTTCCCAAGGAAGCGAAACATTCCCGGTCAATTTGATTAGACTGCAAAGCAGTGATATTAACTTTCATCGTCAGCTCAGTGAAAACAGGAGCCTCCTCTGCACTCCCTGCTCGATAGACTTTATTACCGCTTAAATGATATGTAATCACAGTTGATTAAGACATTGCTCTGCATCATCAGTGAAAACAGTGAATAAGCACATTGTCACATGTGCTGTCTGTGAAGGAAAAGTGCAGTGAAAGCAGCTTTTGTTGGCGCGCTGCAGCGGTTCACTGTCCTCCATCAGTCCATTTGCCCACAGGCGGCAGGCAGGCGCTGAATGGCAAACTAATCTATTCCTCTAATGCAAGGGCATTACGGCTGCCCGTCACTTCCTAATTGGCTAATGGCAAGATTAGGGTGGTTACAATAGGCTGTGCTGACACTGCCGTGGCCAGTCATAACAGAGGGTTAAGGTCGTGAAAGGGCAGGACCTGCCTTATACATCCGGCCTGAGGCAATTGTCCACAACACTGGGCTGTTAAAACAGTATAAAAAGGGGTGGTGAACACTGCTGGAGCTCGATAGCTAGATTAAATTTCTATTACTTTGTGCATTTAAAATGAGCGTGGAGTAGAAGGTTAAATAAACAAGAGGGAAGGTGGAAAGAACGGAGAGGAGAGACTTAAGCAAAGATGATGCATGCTGTAGACTAGATGAATGAAAACAGTCTTGTTCTGTCTTGAAGTATGTTACCCCACTGTGTGGCACAAATTTCTTCATACACCACAGAGAAAATTAAAAATAATTAAAGACACTCAATGAATGGCTTACAAGGCCTGTATTTTTGCTGTGTGTGTATTAAAACCAGAGGCAAGGCATTCATTTAGTGATAACAACCTGCTTAACGTTATTGTCCACCCAAAGCTACAGCAATAACAGTAAAATATATGCGGTGCTCTAGTTGTTTAATTACTTTGTATACTATCATTGCCACCAATTGTCAGTACATTAAGGAAAACAGTCACCTGTTGCTGAGCTCAACTTAATGCTAGCACTAAAAATAGAAATCTTGTCCACCAAGATTGTTGTCGTTTAGCAGGTATAATGTTTACCATGTTCACCATCATAGTTTAGCGTGTTAGCATGCTAACATTTGCTGATTGGCACAGCTGAGGCTGAGGGGAATTTCATTATTCATGATGCACAAATTGAAATGTTGACCTAATAATAATGCTAAATGAAAGGTTAAGGGATCACCAAAGTGATTTAAATTCACCCTGAGAGGGACGTAAAGGTCTGTACCAAATTTCATGGCAGTCCATCCAATAGTTGTTGAGATATTTGAGTCCGAACCAAAGTGGTAGACATTGCCATCCCGAGAGAGTGACTAAAAAACATTTCCAGGAGCTGATAGCAAGGCCACCAACACTATATAAAAACCTTTTTCAGATTATTTTTTGGCATTTTTAGGCCTTTATTATTGAGAGGACAGCTTAGAATTGAAGGGGGAGAGAGAGGGGGAATGACATGTACACAATCAGTATATCCAAACACTAGAGACAAAATTCGTGTCACTTCTGATATTTTTCTCCTTTGTTTCAATTGCTTTACACCTTGCTACGTAACTGTATGGAAATGATTAGTTTAAATACTCATGGTATAATCATTTCTTCAGGGTCTGGACACACGCTTTGACTTGTCATAAATGCGCAGTACAAAGTCTCTCTACGATGCCTCGGGATCTTCTCTGGATATAAACCCTTTGTTTTCAATAGAGGCCAATGTTTCCGCTTTCCGAAGATTTTCTCGGGCGTCTCAGCTGCTCAAGTGAGAGTTGGACTTGTGGTTGTGGAGTTGAATCTGGCTTGGAGGACTTATTGGAGAACAGCAGGATGGCTGTAGGTTACGAGAGCCTCAGCCCACGCTGCAACTTAAGCTGCTCTCTCATTCATTACACATGCTGCCTCCCTTTTATGCATCCCTGTTTCTGCCTGTGCTTGCCTCTTCCTCTTGTTATCACAGTCTCAATGGCATTGCTCCCTGTCTGTCTTTTTGTGCCCTTTTTCTCTCGTTTGTTCACTTGCATCCCAGGAGAAGAAACAGTTCTCATGAATATTCCGATGTAACAAGGGACAAATGACCTGTTATTTACTAGTTCACTATTCATTGTCATGATCTGTTTGTGTTGTCTGTGGAGACTGCTACCGTAGAAGCAGCAGTAACATTTAAAAGGAGGATTTCTACTTCAGTTTAATGGTGCACGGCAGATGATGCTCCCAGCATAGGAATTGATGTATATTGTTGGATTTCATCTGTTGATAGCAGCACCTCTTTGTGTCATGCTTTAATTGCAGTGCACCCCATCTTTACATGCTTGTATTCACTTTGTGATATAGAGGGACAATGGGAAGGTTTGCCTACTAAAAACCACACCATTGCCATGCAATCTTTAAACGCTGAGGTAGCTAATCATTAAAGCCAATGTCAAGCTTTCAGTTTCATCTCACAGTGGTTACTCTTTTTGCTACTGTTACTTATTCAGTCTCTCTTTTAAACTTGGTGTGACTAAAGTACATTACATATACACACCTTACTTATATAAATGTAATGAATTATTATTACTATTATTATTACAACACTGGCTGTGACATACCTGGGATGTCTTAGATCTTAAAGCTTGAAACTGCTAATTTGCCTCTTTATGCCTTTTTTCCGAGTAACTCTATACATGTTTTAAAGTGCCCATATTATGAAAATGGTATTTGGGGTGTTATTTTGTGTCTATGGTGCTTCCACACACATACAAACTCTGGAAAAAATCTACCCATGCTGTTTTGAGTGAGATACGGTTTCTGAATGTGTCCTGGCTTCAGTCTCTGGGTGAGCTGTTCAAAATCTGCAGGGCTTTTTACATCACTAGCCGAAACGACAGGCTAACCACAAACGTTAGCATGCTAGCGTTAGCATGCTAGCGTTAGCATGCTACCTCGTTCTCAATGGCAAAGCACTGCTACAACACACAAGTTCACCATAATCTACAAAAGAAGTACTTACATGTGCGCCCTCCTTTAGAAGAAGTCTCCCGGCTAATCCTGCCTTGTAACTGACCAAAGTTGGAGAAACAACCTTTCTTTTACTGTCTATGGAGCTAACTGACATGATCTACGATCTGAGCTACTGCGCATGTGCGAGTGCAATCAAAGATAGTACAGAAGAAAAGATGATTCACTCGGTCAGCTAAAACAGAGACCTGAACACAAGGTGAAAAGAGGAGCTGCAGCAGTGAGAGACAGATGTGTTGTACAACATAAATATGGTGTTTTTTGAAAATTAAACCATGTAAACCTATTCTGGTACAACCTTAAAATACAATTATGAACCTGAAAATGAGCATAATATGGCATCTTTAAATTCGTTGATGTTTACAGTAAAGTACAGTTTGTTATACAGTAGATGTCTGTATTAAGCAATTCTCCAACTTACTTGGTGTTCTCTTCCCAATCAACAATCTCCACTGTGATCGGTAATTTGTAGGAGAAAACACAAACAATCCAAGCCGACCAATCACAGTTCTTGCAGTCTCCATGGTATCTCTTGCCACCATAGCTCTAATGTACTGCGTTTACTTTTTTGAGTAGGTACTCCGGTAGTTCCAGCGTACATACAGTAGGCTCCATTGCTATATCATAACTTCCTCACGCACATAATATACTTAATACCATAATACTGAATAAGTCTAGTTTATCTTTTTTATTTCTCTCTCATTCTGTCAGCCAACTAAACCAAACCTGATTAATAGGAAGGGTGTCTGTGCAAAAAACAATACTTATTTTTAGAATGAGCTTCCCACACTCCTGAAATGGCCCAAATCCAGAGACACACCTGAGGAGATTTGAGAATCCAAGCTCCCGTAGGCTGACAAAAAGATGGATGCCTTATTTAACCCTAATGAGTTTCCCAATTTGCTGTAATCAAGGCATTGTAAATAATAATGATATACCTTCTTAAAAATATCCAAGATCATTATTGTTGCACTTCACAGAGGTGGCTGTATTTTGAGAATCGCTGATATGCACCACAGGATCATGAACCATATACAAGGACTGAAATTCGAGAGGCATTGTGGTTGCCTCCTTTTAGAAATTGTCACCCGAGAGAAGTCCTCAGCAGAAGATACTGCTAAATATAGTTTTGCAACATCAAAGGTCCTCTTTGAAGTGTGTGTGTGTGTGTGTGTGTGTGTGTGTGTGTGTGTGTGTGTGTGTGTGTGTGTGTGTGTGTGTGTGTGTGTGTGTGTGTGTGTGTGTGTGTGTGTGTGTGTGTGTGTGTGTGTGTGTGTGTGTGTGTGTGTGTGTGCTGCTCAGTCAGTAGCTTTGCCTGTAAGGGAAGGCTAATCTGACGGGTACACAAACCCCCATGCAGACAGACACAATCAAGAAACTCTCTGCTGGAGGTGCGACACACACACACATACACACACACACACACACACACACACACACACACACACACACATACACACATTACTTAACAGTTTTTTTTTTCAGCAAATAATAGCATTCCCTGCTGATCATTTGCTTTTACAAGCTCTTACAAATGACTCAGTCAGCAGGTTCCAGTTTGATGTTTTAGCTTTGAATGTAAAATGTTGCTTGGAGGGCTGAAAAAGTGCAGACAGGGTGCCACTTCAGTCCATATGGTAGTCATGTTTGACAACTTGATTGCTTGAGAGAAAAAGTGACTTTTCAGACGGACTCTTCTGTAAACAAAAAGCAGACGAGCTGATTGTAATGCCTTTTGTGGCTTTAGTTTCTGCATTTAGGTAAGAATTAATCGGCAACTTTGGAAAGGATTGGCGAGCAGCTTAATGGCCTCATTTGGATTCATTTTCCATTCATTACTTTGTTTGATGCTGTCTGGAGAATGTTGAAACCATATCTCTGGACTAGAGTCTCGATTGAAGAGGTTTTGCTTCTTCTCATGAAAAGGTGTCTTCAGTTCAGATGTCTTCAGTCACACTTTTACGCCAATATATGTTTGAGATGAACCATCTCTTCTTCTGTTTGATGCTGAAATGGTCAGTAGTTATGACAATGACAGCATTAGTCGAAGGTTGGCACACGAGAGATTAAGAGAGAAGTGTCCGAAAGTGGGCGCTGTTTTCCCCTTTCGATTTATCACATGGCACCCCTCTCTGTGACTAGTGTAGTTCAGAACAGCTATAAACACTTAAGACATGATCCGACAAAACGTTGTACAAACTAGTTCATTACAAGCATACTACGGTGCACTCATAAGGCAGCAGTACACCTCTTCAGAAGTGCTTGTTGAATGGTTGTACAGCTTCAGAAACCCCCTACCTCCACAACTTCCTGACATCGGAATTAGGGGAGCTGCGTCTGGCAATTTCTGTGACATTCTGAAACTGCCAACCCAACAGTCACACCCACTTCATGCCATTTATGTTCGGTCAGCTGTGCAGAGGTGGGAAGGAGCCATAGTTGGAACTTATTTCTCAAGCTCTCTTTTTTCATTTGTTACAAAACTATTACTTTCACTTTGTTCTGCGAGTGCAACAGTAGAATGCCTTATAGGAGAGACTGAAACTGACATTATTCCCGTATTTAAACAATTACTATCTGTGACAGCTTGCTTTTTCGATCCGCCATTAAAGCAACACCAAAGCACTTTTCCCTCTTCGGTCCCCCTACAGGTTGGAAGTGGAATTGTCCATTGCAGCTGTCGTAATGTCTCATTATGTCTCATTCGAACTACAGATCTGCTACCCGATCTGGCAAACTTGCATAGTGCGGTTATAGCCGATAGAGGGCCGCAAAGCGAGTGCAGAAGTGCCGACGATTATGGAAACATTATTTTAAGGTACAAAAGAATCTTTGGTGTTGCTTTAAGTGTGGCCGTTTGCAACCGCTACAAACACTTTGTACAGGTTGTACAAACCAGTTATTTTCCAGAATAACCAGCCCTTAAGAGTACCCATATTTTCCCAAAGGGTAGTCTCAAGAACAGCTCATTTCTCTTGATTACTATTCTTTGTGTAATTATAAGTTTGGTAATCAGTGTTTGAAAGAAACTCCTGGCTCTCCCTGGCCCATGACTGCACCACACAGAAATTGTTCTAACCTTGTGTAGAGATGCAGGAGCAATGACGGTTAGCCTTTTAAAATCAATTCACCCCGCACAACCTACCAGGAGTGATCAGTGGCACAGTTGTTCCCCTGCTAACTTTAAAACACACAGATGGATACTTTATATGCAGTCGTAAAGGTCTAACAAGTGTGTTTTACAGGCTCCTCTTTTAGTGGAAACAACCCTCGCTCAAATGTGAAAACCCATTGAGCACCTCAGGGGTAGAGTGCCTGCGTGTTATCACAGCCGGGATCAGCTTTAACAAGTCTAATTAGCACAGGGTGATGAGGAAGTATTTAGGAAGCCGTTTGTACCTCAGTTTGACATCATAAATACTTCGTCACACATTGTTTTAGTAACTGGAAGAGAGATGTTGGTCATGTCAGTGAAGTTGACTTGCAATTCTGCTATTATGGGGCACCCTGGTAGCTCACCTGGTTGAGCGTGCGCCCCATATCCAAAGGCTCAGTCCTTACCGCCGCAGCCTGTGGTTCAATTCCAACCCGTGGCCCTTTGCTGCATGTTATCCCCCTCTCTCTCTCTCCCACTTTCCTGTCTTAAACTGTCCTATCCAATAAAGGTAATAAAAGCCCCAAAAGAAATCTTTAAGAAAAAAAAGAAAAGAATTTATTTTTTTTGCTATTACAGGGTAAAATATTTTCATCACTCCTGTGTCACAGTCAGCTGGCAGAACTGCAGCTCCTGTCAGGGAGTCCTCGACATGCTGTCAGTTCCATGCAAATTGACTTGATGTCTCCTCTTGGTGTCCAAATTACATCACTTAGCTCCTGAGATGGTACCTTGACACTCCTCCCCCATGAAAGCACGGCGCTCAAATATTCAGTCCCTGCTGTGCAAGAAGGAAAATGAGAAAAGGGAATAATGAGGGCACTTAATGAATAGAGCTGGGTCCAGGTCAGCTTGTCTTAGCTCTGGTACTGTTCTGATCTTTTCTTAAACACTCAACAATGACTCACTCTTACTTAAAGTCTTCTCTCATTTAGCAGGGAAGAGGCGTTCAAAGCTCCAGCAGTTCTAACACTTCTTGCTTATCTCCTACAGGCACAACCAGGCAGCCCAAGGAAGGAGAGGTCCCAGGGGTGGATTACAATTTTGTGACCATTGATCGGTTTATGGAATTGGAGAAAAGTGGAGCCCTGCTAGAGAGCGGAACATATGAAGGTAAGGATTTAGTTTTTTGTGATTGCAGTTATTCCTCTTTTTTTTATATTTCAAATTTTTCATGGAATTTGTGCTGCGTTGTGGCACCCCTGGTGGATTTTTGCCGTGTGTGAGTGACAGCGGTTTAAATGAATGCTGAGACGGGCTCATCACTCCACATCCTGACGCTGCACACACACTCATCCTTCCATCCATCCATCTTTTGGCTTTGTGGAGACAAGAGTGTCATCGGTCATGTTGGACACCGAAAAGAAATCTTTTGTACATTCTGAATAAAGAGAAGAAGCCCACGTGGCCGGGTTGGGCCAGTGGGTAGAGCAGGTGCACATACTGTATATTTAGAGGTTTATGCCTCGACGCAGAGGTCCAGGGTTCGACTCCGACCTCTGACCTCCATTTCCTGCATTTCTTCCCCCTCTCTCTCCCCTTTCTCACCTAGCTGTCCATTAAAGGCAGAAAAGCCCAAAAAATAATCTTAAAAAAAAAAAACAGAAGAGGCCCACACACACACACACACACACACACACATTCATACAGTACGTTCATGTTAGCTCTTTTTTTGGCTGCAGTGGCTCTTCAGTTGCTTAATCAAAACAGACACAATTCCCTCTCTCCTGTGGTCAGACAGGCCCGTGGCTTGGATTTTAAACCACTCAAAAAAAAGCAGCCCCTGGTCTGCCTGGCTGCTCCCAACACTCAGGAGACCCCTGCCATTATAACACATAGCAGCTAACTCCCTTCTCTCCCACCTGACTCCAGTCTCTGCCGCCCTGCCACCACTGCAGGAAGCAGAAAAAAAATGTCAATGGTAGATGGCCAATTTAACGGTCTGTAGCCAGAAGCAGTGTTAGATCCTTTCGCCGATGGGAGCTGCCTTCCGTGGGGCGAGCTAGATAGTTTCTTTTGCGTGGTCACTCTGCCATCATTGAGCGTTTAAGATATTTTAATAATGCAATGGCCAATTAGATGTGGAGGCAAGGCAGACGGGGTGACATTTCAAAAGAAGGCTGAATTGAGGATCAGCTGGTTGTTAGAGCAGAAGAAAGGTTTGACTTGGTGTTACAAAGAAGAACAGGAAGCTGTCAGTGCAGTTCCTGCTGCAGGTGTCCTTAAGAAAGGCTGAACTCCTGACATCTCACTGCTACTCACTCTGGGAGGAGGAATTATTTATACGGGAAGTGCTTTTTCTTCTCTTTTTTCTTTCTCAACTTAGAAACATGGAATCCTGGGGGATCATTTACCGTTACTACAATAGAGGCTTATGATATGGCACATACGTTTAGATTTTTTTTCAGCTTCATGTCTGAGAAATCACATTTGTTGTGGTTCAAAATCATGGGTCTTAAATTCAGATTACCTGAAGGATTGTTCCACTTGTACACCTCCAAAGCTGAAAAACCTGTAATTCTCTTTCTCGTACCTCGAATGCTGCTCTGTCGCTTGAGTTTGTAATTCTTGAGAACAGCAGATTTTTCTTGCAGATGATAGCAATAGAGCTGGGTTTCAAAAATGACAATACCAGTACCAATACCAGTACCCTTCTAGTGATAGCAATACCAATAGAGTTATTTATTTATTTGAAATAATCCTTCCACGCATTTATTTATGCATTTATGTTTTTCAGACGCCACAGGCGTGTAGTACAGCCATACTTTAGAACTTTCGCGGTGAACTGCCCACTCAAATACAATCAAATACACGCACTCAACCTCACCACACCACAGACTGCATGGGTTGTAGCTGCTGCAGTAGTGGGCCAATCACACATCACATTAAATCAGAGAACACTTTGATTGGTTTAGAGCCTAAGTTACCATACAAATAGTTGTTTTTTTTCTTGATCATGGTACAAAAAGGATCAAATGCAGGTATCTTTTAAGGTTTCAATACTACTTGGTACTGGGTTATTTCTGTTGATACCTTCAAGCAGGGGTCTTCAAACGTTTTTTAAGCCAAGGACCCCTTAACTGTAAGAGAGATGGAGCAAGGACCACCTATTACATATATTTTATAAAATGAAGTTTAAATTAGGCCTACAATAACATGTAGGGCAGCCTAAAGCCCTTTATACATACCTTTTTTGCATAAAATACTAAGCTATTCAATTAGCCTAATAATTATTGCCATGGTTTTATAAATCATGTTTTAATGTTAAACATACATGTGGCATGGCCTTAGTGACTACCTTGACTATAGGCCGGTGAGCCTATCACCAGTGGGGATTTATATTTGCTAATAATATGTTGGATTCATGTTAAGACTTTTGAAAAAACTTTCAAAAATTAAGAATATTTGGAGGCCCCCCTACATTGACTCTGAGGACCCCCTAGGGGTCCGGGACCCCCTGTTGAAGATCCCTGCCTTAATGGCATCGGGTACCGATTCCAAAAAAAAAAAAAAAAGTCAAATAAATAATGAATTGACCACTTCTGTTGAATCTTGTTCATTGAGACTTTCTTTTCTCTTTCTCAGTTGTATCAGCATGCAAGTAAGAGCCTAGACTGAAATCAATGCGGCTGTCAGATGTGACAGCAATTCCCCCACTTACATAAACTTCAAAGTCCAGGTTTCTGTGATGCTGTTATTAAAGTTCACACGTGGAGCACTTCGACTTGTTCTTCTTTCTTCTCAGAGGCAGATCTCCAGCTCGTTGAGGCTCCAGGATTTGCGTCTGTGGTTCGGGGGTTCTAATCCCGACAGTTGTCGTAATCTTTTTACAGCTACTTTTTTTTTTTCTCTGGCTATTTTTCCTGTCCCCAAAACTGTCTGCAGTCGGTGTCTGAGATTGTCTCTAATGCTCAAACCCAGTGCATTAGAACCATTTTTTCACTCGCATCGTCTTATATTTCTGCCAGGGACACTTGAGTGAAGCCGAAGAGATAGCTACTGTACTATGGGCTAATCTAATAGCAAACCTGGTGAGGACTACTGCAGACCTAATCTGTGGCTGATGTCCTCTGAGCTGATTCAGTGAGGACAATCTCTTCAACTTTATTTCATGCTCTTGGGTTTAAAATAGCCGCAGAGACATGTAGTGTCTAATCTTTTAAAAGAAAACAGCGTCTCTCAGACTTTGGCTCAACATAATTTGACATCTCACTCAAGCATCTGCGTCTCAAACACAAAACCTTGCTATTGTTGTGTGAAACCCTCCAAAATGTCGAGTTTTCAGAGGGTAAAAATAAAAGTCTAGCATTCAGCTCAACAACAGTATATCTTGCAGTTATTTCACTGCATTATGAAATGTTTTACAAGCCTGAGAGTCATGGACCAATGCTCAAGCCAGAGGGAAACCTAAAATAACCCTATATTTAAAGGGTCGGTTCACTCATAAAAAAAAAAAAAGAAAGAAAAGAAATATTTCCCTATTTACCCCCACGCAGATACAGTCAGTTTTATTTGCTTCTGGATATTTACGCCGCTAAGTTTTCCACTGCAAAAGATGTGGGTGGGAGTTTATTTGTTCACATCAAAAGTATTGAAAAATGACATTTAAATAGCTCAGAATTGAAATGTATTTCTAGAAACATCTCACAGTTACTCATACTATAAGCCACATATTTAGTTGGCAGCTGTTTGTTTTTTTAGCATTTTCAACATCTAGAAGAAAATAGTTCATAAAAAGAAAATCTTTACAGTAAAGTCTTAAAGTAACTTCTTTAAAGTAAAACAAAAAGAAGTTACATGGTATTAACAATGACTGATGTAGACAGTCGGAGGGCTGCTTTCGGCAGACAAACAAAACGAAGGATAGTAAAATGTAAAATCAACATAGAAGACTGAATGGGCTGTTGAGTTAAAAAAAACAAAAAAAACAACGGTAGTTTCCAGAGGTGTGGCTCTGACGAGAGGCTGAAACCTACAGATTACACTGTTCATTTAGTCATATGCCAGGAAAATCTGTGCATGGTCTGATAAATGATCGATGTGCAGGGGCAAAGATGGAAAACTTGGCCACAACAGTCACCCCCAAAAATGGGTGAAATTAGTTCATGACGTCTGCGTTTTTCTTTGTGCAGATTGTATTACTTTTGTAATATTGTACAACATGATGATCTCAAGGCCCCCAGCTTGTGTGTTCGTGGATCAGCTGGCTTCAACATGGAACAGCATGTCCAAGGCACAGAGCAGCTCATCCTCCCTGTGGCTGGTGCAGGGGTGTCACGACGCTCTTCTGACTTACTGTTCCCACGTCTCTCATCCTTACTTTCTGAAATCTTCAGGCCTCTTTGCTATGATTTTCCCTTAGTCTCTTTTCATTTACATTGTGTTCTTTGAATGTATCTTTATTGCTTTGTTTTCCTTTATTACAAATAAATGGAAATGCAGATTTTATTCAAAAATTGTGTATGTCCTTGTTCCTTTTGGTATTGTCAAACATATTGACTTGTTACGCTTTAGAGAAAATGATTCAAGATGACAAGAGTCTGCAGTCATGCTAACACGCTCACACTAACAATGCTAACATGCTGATGTTTAGCAGGTAATATGTACCAGCTTCACAAACTTAGTTTAACTTGTTAGCATGCTAACATTGCTAATTAGTTTGTCATAAACCAAAGTAAAGGACAAATTAAAAATGTGATGATGGCTCTAGATAAAACGTGAGATCACCAAAGTTAATACAGTTACAAAAATAAAAAGTCTTAAAATGAATCCAACATATTATTAGCAAATATAAATCCCCACTGTTTACTGGCCTATAAGCAATTTAGTCACTAAGGCCATCCACAGATACAATTAATCCTAACAAGGATTCACTGTGCCCCATGTATGTTTAACATTAAAACATGATTTATAATTTATATAAGTATTAGGCTATTTGAATAGCTTAGTATTCTATGCAAAAAAGTTATGTATAAAAGCTTTAGGCTGCCCTACAAGTTATTGTAGGCCTAATTTAATATGCAACTTCATTTTATACAATAAATGTAGTAAGGGTTTACCTGCTCCATCTCTCTTTCAGTTAAGGGGTCCTTGGCTTACAAAACATTGAAGACCCCTGGTCTAGGGACCTTGAATAGGTCTCATGGCAATTGTTGACAGAATATTTCACTGACAGCCAAAAATATCCACCTCATTGTGGCGTTTGGGAAAAAGTCATTAAGATTCAAATGTCTGGGGACTGAGGATGTCTGAACGCAGTGTCACAGCAATCCATCCAATAGTGGTTGAGATATTCCAGTCTGGACCAAAGTAGTGGACCGACCTACCGACAGAGATACATTTTTCATGCAGCTAGCATGGCTAAATATAAGAGGTGAGCATTGTGCCTATAAAAATGACTCTAAATGTCTCACAACTCTTCCTCCTCTCTGTTCCAGATAACTTTTACGGTACCCCGAAGCCTCCGGCCGAGCCCAGCGCTCTGCTGCTAAATGTAACGGACCAGCTGCTGCCGGGCGCCAGACCCACCTCCGAGGGCAAGAGGAAACGTAACAAGTCAGTCAGCAACATGGAAAAAGCCAGCATCGAGCCCCCCGAGGAGGAGGAGGAGGAGAGACCCGTCGTCAATGGCAACGGTGTAGCTGTCACCCCAGGTCAGCCCCGAACACAACCTCCACAGGTGCAGAGGCAGAGGTCGGTTGAGCCCGGAGCCTTGTCATGACGGCTAGGTTTTTAGGTCATGCTCCGGGTCAGGCTGACGTGCAGCAGCTCATAGCCTTGTTTCAGTCTTTCAGCCACAGACTCTAGAGTGGTTGCCTAGCAACAGAGATGGTAACAGATTGCTTTTACATGCTTTTTTTGGAAAATGATTTCATGGCAGATTATCACTTTTAATTGGTTACACAAATATCTTTATGTGCAATTTATTGCCGTGATATGTTAACTGTGAATTATAATTCACTCCCACAGTCAGTGATTACCTCTGCAGACCACACAGTTTATGATTAAAGCATTAGTGCCGTTGCTCTTCAGAATTTCATATCATTCATTAGGTATCATTATCAAGCACTGTCTCAGCCCAGATAGCTAGAGGGCGTACACATATATTGCTTTCCAATTCAACAGGAGCCTGCGGCTCTTTCAAAAAAACATGCTTTTTTCTTACTTGTGATTCAGCCCTGTCCAAAACATTGTTATCCTTTCTGTAAATCCTGAAAATAGGCAGAAGTCACATTTTACATAGCACTCAATGAGGCCAAACCTCTTGAGGTATAAATAGTAATAGTAGAGAAAGACAGATATTTTCTTGAATAACAACATTCTGAACAAGGTGCTGACTGACTTAAAGGTATAGTGGAGGATTTTCTTTTTCCGGGTGGATCATCAAGACTATTGGTCCTCCTAGTTGTCAATCATTCTGCGATATGTTTACGTAAGGCCGTACGTGCCGTGACAGGTCAGCGAGCAGATGGCCACGGCGTCCGACCATAGACAGTATATAAAAGCCTCTGACCGCTGCCTGTCTCCCCGCTCTCGGCGATAGCTTGTTTGTTGGCCTGTAGCATGCTAAAGTTAGCTATAGAGATGCTTGTCGTAAATAGATTTCCACTTACCGGTGGCGAGTCTGACATAGTGGAAAAAGTGCAAATCTTCTTTTGGAAAGTAGGCTTGTAGAGCCATGCCGACAGCAACTTGTAAACAGAGCGTGCACGAGGAGAACTAGGCTCGTGCATGCTCTCTCGTGCACACGTTGAATAGGCGTTCCCTCTCGGGAGCATTTTTTCAAAAAGTGGAGAGGGCGGTTCTTTTCTAAAATTCGGGAAAACCCTCCATTATACCTTTAAGCCGCCTAAACATGATGCACTGGCCGTTCCATTGATTTCCTATGGGGAGAGCGGTGGTGCCCAACTATGCTCTGCGCTACCCTTGGCGTCACGCACCGCTGTGCTCAAAGTTCAAACTATTTCAACTTTGACCTAGTTGCCGCCGACCTTTCGAAGGCGCAACCAATGAGATAACAGCGGCCGTTACCTAGAAACAGGAAGTAGCTTCCTTGCCACCCTTGATGACGAATACCTGCGCTGCACTTTGCTCTCTGCACTTTGCTCAGCGCCCCACCTAGCGGTGCGCAGGGAGCACGTCGCTTATCATGTGTAGGTGGCTCAAGACACATCAGAATGTACCTTTTTATTGTGTGCATTGTGTAGACATCCAGATATGCACACACACTCAAAAACACATGCACACGCTTACAGTATACACACACACACACACACACACACACACACACACACACAAACCCTTTGAATGCATCCCATGATCACATGAAAAGACCATCATAAAAGAGGCTTTTATGAGTTGGATTTTTGTGATTCCAAATCCAAAACCATGCTGTGGTCCTGTGACTTTCTAAGCTGGTTTATTAGCCTCAGGACAACCAATTATCTCACAGCAGTCAGAAGAGAACAAAAAGTCAAAGTGTTGGGGCATTGATCCCCAGGAAGTTTGGTAAAAGGATGAGATTTTGGTTTTCCTACACCAGGGAGCTCAAACAAGGTAGGAGTCTTAATTTGCAAGAGAAATACATACATGCAGACGTTCCTCCAACATCCTGTACGGTAAATATGGAAATAAAACTTTATTTTTTTATGCCATGTTTCTAAAGGTTTACAAAGTGCTTAACATAAGAAGAAAGAAAGAAAGAAAGAGACAGAAAGAAAGAAAGAACTCATTTAAATGCATGAATTTTAGATAAAAAACAGATATGAAGAATTATAGCATAAAATGACAGGCTTAGATGTAATAATAATATAATTTCATATACAGTGTATGACACCTTTCCTAATGTTTACAAAGTGCTTTACAGGATAAAAGAAGGAACGCTTAATTAAATGCACAAAATTATTTTACCCTAAAAATAAAAGTAGATTTATCTTTTCTTTTTAACTAAAATGACACAAAACGTTATATGCGGTTTATGACACCTTTATTTGTGTTCATGAAATGCTTTATATAACTTTTAATTGAGCTTTATTGACTTATCTGTGTAATTTTTGTTTTTTACCTTTTAAGTCTTGCTTTTAATTTAGCTTTATTAATCTCTATATGTATTTTAGTCTGCACTTTGTGTTACATTTCACGTGAAAAGTGCTATTCCAATAAAGATTAATTGATTGTAGGATTCATGTTAATGTAAGAAATTAGATGAAAACAAGAATTTCTTGGTTTAAAATGTTATGCATATTACTCATTACAATTACTCATTACATCATTACTCTTCAGACTTGCTTTAGGACTACAGGGGCTACATATAAGGACCTAAGCTAGCGCTGTGGTTCATAAAGGGTTAAAAGTTCTATAATTTCTCCTGGAAAAAAATCCCATTTACTACAAATGATGCACAAGACACCGAACTCACCCCCGTGAGCTGAGAGAAAATGCAGGAAACATTTATAACCGATTCCTATCAGCGGTGTTGAGATGCTCGATAACTTCAGCCTCTGGGTTGTGCAGTGAGCCATGTTGGATGTTAAAGTGGGCTGCTGCGCTCAGCTCAAGAGGAGTTTTGTCTCTGTAGATGGACAGAGTGTGGGCTGACCAGGAGAGCTGAGGGGGAATCAATAGAGCACAGCAGGCTCTGTGATCTAAGCAGATAGCTACCTCCCTCTTTCCCTCCCATAGATTATCTCTCAATCCCCTGCTCTCATTCGTCCCCTCTCCACTTCCCTCCAGCAGCTCTCCTCTGGGACACACACACACACTTTCCATCTCTTTCTCTTTCTTCCATACACACTATTTCTCTCTCACACTGCCATAACTCAAACTAGGGCATCACAGCCAGCTTCTCTTGCAATCTCTATTGTCTCTTCTGCTTTATTCGTCTTTCTGTCTTGTTCATTCCCTCCCCTGGCTTCACCTTGTTCCCCTTTCTCCCCTGAGTCACCACTCCTTCTCACCTTCTTCTAATCATTCTTTCCTTTTTATCTCTCTCTCTCTCCACCCTAACCCCGACTCTCAATCAGTTTCTTTTCCCTGCCTCCTACGTCTTCTTGTCCTCACTTCACCTCACTTGTCTTTCACTCTCATCCTCCTCTTCTCCGCAATAATGCCGTGCCTGACTCATACTGCCCTCTTGTGACCTCAGAGTCGAGCGAACATGAGGACAAGAGTACAGACGCTTCGGGGGACATCGCCCTGCAGGGCATCCTGGCGGAGGCCCCACCTGAGGCACCTAAAGATGACGGACAGTCCCCGAAAATGACACTACCCAAACCAGATGAGAACGACGAGCTAGGGCCACTGCCAGACAACTGGGAGATGGCATACACCGAGAAAGGAGAGGTCTACTTCATAGAGTAAGTATCATGGTTACATCTAATCCTGAGCCAGACAAAAACAAAAGTAAACGTTATATTCTAAATCTGCACAAGTATAAAAAAAAAAATGCATGCGGTCGAACCTCCCTTATGTGCAGTCCGAAGAGGCATGTTCCAGCCTTTAGAGATGGCGAGATGAGTTTGTATTTTCATTCTTTCACAATAAAATTAAATTGAGCCTGAGTTACCAGGGCTAGGTACCATCTAAATTTACTTCTGTATATTCCCTTGTGTACACACACACACACAGAGAGACCATAATTGATGCTTGGTGGTTTAATGAGATTTAGAGGTCTAGAGAAATACCTTGCTACACATAACTCTGTTATACAAGCTCTGAAGTTTAATTCATTGGAGTTGTTACAGCTGCAGTAAAAACTGTGGAGGTAAGTCTTCGTTAGAGAATAATGGAGTTGTTGTGTGTGTTTGTGGTGGTGGAGTGAAGGAATTGTATGTTCATGGATGTAGACGTTGGTTCTTGTGTAGTATCAATGAATGTAGCCATAGAAGGAAAGTATTCTATTAGAATTAGAAATATTAGAAATGTATTGCTTCAATAGATATTTCCAGTCATTAGGCTATATTTCTCCACAGCATTTATGGAATACCAGCACTCTTGATCACACCATAAACTGCTAGATGCTGCAGAGCAAAACCACACAGAGATAGTGGTGACGATTGACATCCAGCCAGGCACATGTTGCCTCTTCATGTCTACTTGCCACAGAGGCAGACTTTTAATTCCCTCCACTGCAAACGAGACGGCTCACCATATGTCTCCTCCCCTAAACAGACAAACCTCATGCTCCCACACCCACAAAGCACATTACACAACTAATGCAGTTAGCCCACTGACTTTCTAGCTTCTTTTTTTTTTTGTCTGGGCGTATGTGATGCTGTGCCAAAGTGATAGCAGCCGCCAAGAGGATGCTTGCCTTTGATTGGCCTCCATTCGAGATCAATTCGTTTATCTACAGGATTTGAAGTGAGGGGGCTGAGGAGAGGAAGGGAGGGAGGGAGGTGGAGGTGGAAGAAAAAGAAAGTGATTAAAAATAGTAAAGATTGAAAAAAGGTGAGAGGGAGGACAAGAAATATAATTCTACTATAAATAGTAATATCTAGATATTAGAAGAGAGGAAGGAAGAGGAAGGAAAAGAGTGAAATGCATTTGGAGAAGAATCAAAAGCAGAGCGAAACAGACTTTACCTTTACCTTGAACTGCACTTTATTTGGCTCTGTATTTGGCGTGGGCCTTAGTCTCCCACTTTTATCTATGTTTAGGGATGGAATATCCATCTGTCGGTCCACCACTTTGGTCCAGATTGAAATATCTCTGATTTTCCTGTAACGCCACCAGATGGTCAAATGTTTTTTTTTGACATTTTTGTTTTTGAGTGAAATGTCTCGACAAATAATGGATGGATTACCATGAACTTTGGTCCAGTCATTCATGTTCCCCTCTGGATTAATTGGAATAACTTTGGCGACCCCAATTCATGGGTTTGTGACATTCAAGACATTTAAGGAATTCCCATCAATTATACTTTATGTTTAGTCCTAATTTGCAAACGTTAGCATGTTAACACAGTAAACTAAGACGTTAAGCGTGGTAAACATACTTGCTTAACATCAGCATGATAGCATTGTCATTATAAAAGCATGTTAGCATGCTAAAGTTAGCATTTACGCAGAGCTTCTAGCATGGCTGTATATTCTTAGTGTTTTTTTCTTTATAGGTTTACTTTTTTATATTCTTAAATATTCTTAAAGCTGCACTAATCAATATTTTCATATTAACACTGAATAAACGACAATGTAATGTGAAAGGTGTCACTCAGTAACAAACCCACAAAGAATTGGCACCAAACCCTACAGCTCAATGGAGCTTTTTAGCCTCTTTACGCTCATTGTTTTGGTTTTACAGCCTGCTCACCATGTTTACCATGCTCACACCTCGTTTCCAGCGACAACAGGCATACGGACAAAGTTAGCAACAAGCTGGTGAAGAAATGTGAACATCCATTGTAGCAGCTAAAGAGCTGAATCTTTTCCTGAGGAGTTGGTGGAGCCCAAAACAGAACTAAAAGGAGAGTAAAGTCTGGACTCTCATTTGTCAGGTGGACGGAAACACGACTGAATAAATGCTAATGTTTCTCCATGTCTGCTGGATGTTGTGTTTTCAGATTGTTACTCTGCATCCAACTGGCCAAAACATGATTAATGCAGCTTTAACGTCTGTATAGATTCATATTTTACACACATTTCATACAGAGCTTTTTTATTTGTTTGTTTTTACTGTAAAGTGTTTTTCCTGTCATTGGTGCATTCCCATGATCCGTGTCTTTAATGTCTAACTGCAAACACAATTTCCTTTGGGAAATAAGTTCAAGTTGATAGTCCTGAAAAGAACAAAAATACAATGAAGCCTCTTTTTCTCCTCCTCCTTCATCTTCTCACCTCAGTTTTTTACTGTAGGCACTTTGTGTACACCTCCCCTGCCCTCCTCCTCCCCACTGACGTGAAGGGAGGCCATTGTGGCTCCAGAGCTTCAGACGAGCTGTGGAGATGCGTCAAGTTTTCAATGGCACATCATATCTGATCTAGATCCAGCTCTCTGCCCGAGGCTCTGGATGAATCTGCCAAGCCCACAGCTGTTCCCCTTTATCACTCCCTCAGCCACCCCTCAATCTTTTTTTGCCCTATCCCCCCTCTCCCCCCCCCTTTCCTCTGCCTGCTAATGAGAGACAGTAAGCAAATTAAAAGTATTGATTACAATTTTGTTAACCTAAAGCTTTTTTTCCCCCTCCCGTCTTGTCACCTTTTTTAGAGGCAGGCACACAAGGGAGTCTCATCTTTCCTCTCTGAAATGATTCTCCAGCCGAATTAAGAATCCACCAACCTCCTTCTCTCTTTCTGCCAAGTCTCCTCTCTCTCGCCATCTATCACACTCCCTCTCACTCTCTCTCACTCTCTCTCTCTCTGTCGTCTCTTCACAGCCACAATACCAAGACAACATCGTGGCTGGACCCGAGGCTAGCCAAGAAGGCAAAGCCGCCCGAGGAATGCAAAGAGGATGGTGAGTACTTTATCTTTATCTTCTATTTTTCCTTCTGATTTTCTTGCTCCTCGTGTTCATACATTTTGTATTTATTTTTGAACAATGTTTTTATTCATTTTTCATTGCAGTTACAATCTAAAACAATGTTCGTACATTTCAATTACACCTCCTCACAGCATTCATTTTTACAAGACTTAAACCGTGCCTGTTGATCTGACAAAACGCATAGTGAGATGATTTCATACAGGACTTCAGTTCATTGGAGGAACATTTGCCGATTCTTGTGTGCCTGTGTAGGATTTTTATTTATTTTATATGGTGGAAGTGTGTGTGTGTGTGTGTGTGTGTGTGTGTGTGTGTGTGTGTGTGTGTGTGTGTGTGTGTGTGTGTGTGTGTGTGTGTGTGTGTGTGTGTGTGTGTGTGTGTGTGTGTGTGTGTGTGTGTGCGTGCGTGCGTGCGTGTATTCGTGTGTCAACACCCGTCGCTGGGAATAGGAAGCCCCGTGATATGCGTGTTTAAAGCCCAGGTCCAGAGAGACTGGAGGTTACAAAGACTTCTTTATTCTCAACTGAGAAAGATGTGGAGTGTCCTTCACCCGCCCACACACACGACAAACACACAACAAAAAGGAAGGAGAAGGATGAATGTCAATGCAGCAGGTTTATGGACGAGCATGCATAAATATACGAGTGTGTCATCTATCTCTTTCCCATCACCCTAACTCCCTACTTTCCTGCTCGTCTTTTCTTTATGTGTGCGACCAAGAGGAGATTTATCACCTGAGTTATAGACAGGGAGGTAGTGGAGCTGAGTAGAAGGACTGGGTTTTAGAGATGGACAGAGACAACAAATGAGAAATGACTTTTATTTGGATTGTGTGTCTGTGCAAGTCTTTTGGTGTATGTTTATGGTGGGAGGGTGGTGGTGTTTGTGTGCATATTCCTGGTAAACATGTAACCACAAGGATAGAGTTTCTCTAAAAATATATTTGGCACTGAGACATACAGCCAGAGGGTCAAATTACTCTTTGCTTTTGCTATAACCTGCCTAGTGTGCCAAGTGTGTGGGAACTTAGGACAGTGGGCTGCAACTAATTATTGTTTTTATTATCAATTAATCTGAAGCTACTCTTTTTTTGATTTGTTGTTTAGTTCCCAGACCTAAAGGTGACGCCATCAAACTGCTTATTTAGTCTAACCAAAAGTCCAAAACCTCAAAAGATTTAATTTCCATTGATATTAAACAAAGTTAATCCACCACTTTGGTCAAGACTGAAATATCTGAACTATTGGATGATTGCCATGAAGTTTAGTACACACATTCATGTTCCCAACAAGAGTAATAACAAGTAATAAGCATGGTCCAAATACCTGCAAAAACATTACATTCCCATCAGCCACAGTATGTCGATGTATAAAATACTGTACTTTAGAAGACAGCACATTTAATAATATCTGAATCACTATTGGAATGCCTGTAGACATTTGCTACCTTGAGCAGGATAGTCTCGCTTTGCCAGAACTACTTCCACAGCCCTGCAGAGGAGGGTCTGGCTAGTCCACACAGCATTCCGGGATGGGAGAAAAACGTGCTCTGGTTTATTGGCATTTCATTAAACCAATCACAATTGTCTTGGGCGGTGCTAAGCACCCGGAAAAGCCACGGTGCCGCTGCAAAACAGCCTCAGGAAGAAACTTGTTTTGGTGGAACATGTGTACGTTCAGAAGTTGTTTTAGTCGTGCAACAGAAAACTCAGATTGGACAGATAGTCTAGCTAGCTGTCTGGATTTACCCTGCAGAGATCTGAGGAGCAGTTAACCATAGTCCTCATATATCAACCAGAGTTTAAAATTCTAACGCAAACAAAACGGTAGGTATCGGACATCTGGCTGAAAAGAGTGAAATCCAACAGAATTTCCGACGGCAACAGAGCAATCCCGCAAGTGGAACGTCGTGGATATAGACTATGAGCAGGATAAAACCAATTTTAAGATGTATTTGCAGATGCTGTTTGACTGCAGCAAGATAGAGTGAAGGAGAAATGTCACCTGGTCTGAAAACATTTGCACTGTGTGGTGGCATTAAACATGGGGGCTGCTTCCTGATGACTTCTTTCCCATTTTATTCTTCCAAAAGAATTGCCGTCTTAATCTTGCAGTTTATACAAAAGACCGTCTGTGTAGTGGCCGAATCTCCCCGTTGCCTCTCAATCTTCAGACGTTAAAGGGAGAAAGATCTCCAAGATGATGAAATGACACCGAAACAAAGACAAGAGACGCCTGTGAGGACTTAGTTTAAATTTGATTTAGCTTTTATCTCCAGCACTTCCAATCCTATTTATCCATCAAGACCGCTCCACAAGAGGAGATGTGCTGATATTTGGGAGGACTGGTATTGATCTGGTTGGGCCGCTAATCCAGTTAGTCCCAGCTGAAGAGAATGTGGTGCTTAATGGTGGCTGCAGGTCTAAGGGAGGATTGTTGGGCCAATAGATAGTTGTCAGTTGGTGTTGACTGTATGGAATAAAAATCACTGAGCGGTGTTTCAGGATTCCAATCATTGCTTTGCTCTGTTTCTGCCTTTTTTGCACAAATTGCCGGTCGTGTGTGTGTGTGTGTGTGTGTGTGTGTTAGAGCTGGCCGATTTTTTTTCATAAATAACACGATTTGATTCCCACCCCCTCCCCCCCTTCCATTTAAAACAAAATAACTGCGAACTGTAACTATATTTTAAAAATATATTTTTATTGTATTTAATTAAAGTGCATCAACATAAACAAAATTGCAAAGGCAAACCCTTTCTCTAACTGAAAAGTCACTGTGCAGTGTGCAACAAAGATTGTTAAACATCCAAATTATTTATACTGTATTTGGATTGAGCTAATAAAACAAAAATCTATTTGACCTACCAACTCGATTTTTGTGTGTGTGTGTGTGTGAGATAAATTTTAATAACTCTGTTTGGCACAGTCATAAGGTTAAAATTTTAATTTCTTCAATACTTTGATTTTGGACCAAATACTTGCGAAACTAATGACATTCCCATCAGTCTCAGTTGTAGTTTGTGTTTAGTGCTAATAAGCAATGCAATTAGCATGCTAACACTAGGGCTTGATATTGTTAAAAAACTTAACAGTACCTTTATGGCTATAGTGCATAGTTCCTGCCACCCCCATGAGGAATTCTAAGTAATGACAACAAAACTGTCGGTGTGTCCACATGATACATGATACGCCGGACGAACATAGCCATACCAGAATTACAGAGAGAGTTGTGTGGAGCTGATTAATGTAATGGACATTCATTAATATCAAACATACGCACTAAAGCTTTAAAGTGATACAGACACAAATAGAGTACTTCATTTGATACCTTTTTTCCCCCCTACATCATTCAATTGCGTACAAGGCCACCACCGCTAGCTGCTGCAGCAGTGGGCCTATTACACGTTGCATTCAATCGGAGAATGCTTGCAGTGATTTGCTGCCAGCAAAACCATACAAATAGAAGTTGTTTTCTAGATCTGGGTACAAAAAGAATCAAACGCAGGTATCAATATTTCTTGTTCTCACATAAATCCAGGCTTTTGTCAGTGATATAGCTGATCTGTCATTCAGTGTGTTGTCCTCTGTATTTACACAGTTGATCTGTGTTTGCTTCTTCTTGACTGTAAGCACTAGAAGTGTGTTACCAGTTTAAGTTTTGTTTTGTGTGTGTAAGCAGCAGCCATATAAGAGGTGTGTTGTTTACTTCAAACTTCTACAGCCTGGCGGCACCAGCCACCCCTGAGAGCTGAGCTCAGTTAGGGAGAGAAAAGCTGCCTCTGTAAATTTGTTATTTATTGGTGGGAAAGGTAGATGTGTGAGTCTGTGTTTGGACCTGAGCCATGCTCTGATAAGCGCTAACAGGATTGCAAGGTGGAGTCTGTGAGCCGTGACGGGACAACGGGCTGAGAGGAGGAGGAAGAGGAAGAGAGCTGGAGTATTAAGTGGGACTTGGAGTATGGAGGTGAACACACGTACTCTAGTAAAGACCAGATGTCGAAGAAGTATTTATGTCTTTCACTTGTAGCAATTCCACAAAATACTCCACTAAAAATAAAACTCTTGCAGTCAAAAATCTACTTTAAGTGCACAGATAGTATCAGCTAAATGTATTTTTACAGATTGTTTATAACTACTTTATTTGGAGGTAAAATAAAAAGAGTATCTGAAATGTTGGTAATAATCCATCCTTGCACAGGAAAACTGTGTCTGCACAACCGCGGGCAAGTTCGGTAGGTCAAAGTTCAAGCAGGAAGTTGATCTTTAAACAGTGATGGATGTTTACAACAGACATCTCAGCAATTAACTTGGTGTGTATAGTGTTTTTATTACAGCTGGAAATAATGGCCAAAGCTATGCAAATTAGGCCTAATTATCCTTTAAATTATGGAGAATGCCCCCTCTTATATTTTTATATAGAAGCCTCATGTACAGTTGTAGTTGGTCGAGGTGAAGCGTTTGACCTACTTTATGGTTAGTTTAATCTATAACAATGTATCTTATTATAAGACACGTATTGTATGTGTAATATCTTTTTGAGGTGGGAACTGTAGCATAGGTAGTGGAGTAAAAACTGCAGCATTTTCCTCAAAAAAATGTAGTGGAATAAAAGTATAAAGTAGCATAATATGAAAATACTCACATAAAGTACCTGAAAACTGTACTTAAATGCAGTACTTGAGTAAATATTTTCACCGCTGGTAAAGACATCTTGTTCTCTCTCATGTTGAAAGTCTGTTGCAACGTATACAACCAGAATCTGTCAAAATATGCAGAGAACTGTGTGTTCGGTTTAGCGTGCTCATTCCTGCGTGTTCAAAGGAGCGACTGCTCCGGAGAAGACAGAGCAGTCGACATCACAGACGCCATGTAGTTACATAACTCACTCTATATTTCTCTCTTTCTCTGTCTTTCTGCTTCCATCTTTTATTTCCCACCTCCTCTCTCTACCTCCATATCCATCTTTGTCCCCCTCCCTCGCACCTGTCCTCCTGTCTTCTCTTTTTGTTTTGGTAGACGAAAAGAACTAGGACAGGCTCTTAACAGAACCTCGCTGTTTGCTTTAATTCCCCCCACTCTCACCCTCTTAAAGTTGGTGGTTTTTATGTTTTGTTTTCCTGTCCTGCCAAATATTTGTTGGCTGGGAAAAAAGAAAACCCAGCATGCCCGTTGTTGCCTCACTGTATTCTTTACTTATTCAGCCTGTTATTCTCCTCATGTACGCCAAAGCAGGTAGCGAGAATCCCCCTATTAGATTAGTGAATTAAAATCAGACAACTGTAAGATGATTTTTGTCACTCTTTCAGCGTGTTTCATCAGATGACAGCGTGTCCTATCCGGAAAAGCCAGGCACATACAACATCATGTGTACAGTATCGGATGGAGTGTAGACACACAGAGGAATTATAACTTTGGTGACCCTCGGGTTTGAAGGATTTTAATCGTGCTTCTTTGTCTTCTTTAGCAGACTTTGCTCGTGTGAAAACAGAGAGCACTAAACCTAGACGTGTAATTACATTCTGGTCATGTGAGGAGCTTCACGAGCAAAGAGACTAAATTATTCTTGTCTCTCACAGGCAAGCATTGGGCTCACTCTCCCATCTTGTCGTCTCTCCAGGGGAAATAGCTGGGCTCATGTTTTACTCGTGTCTCTTTTCTGACGTCTGCAGTTTAAAAAAAGCCGTTTTGTTTGTGTGTGTGTGTGTGTGTGTGTGTGTGTGTGTGTGTGTGTGTGTGTGTGTGTTTGTGTGTGTGTGTGTGTGTGTTCTTCCGACACTTCATCATGTATGTCCAGGTGGATGCTACTAGGCAAAGCTCCTCCAGCCTTGGAAATGTCATCTCTCCTGTTTACTCGGTTGTCCTTTGAGCCGGCTCAGTGGGACCTTCCAGATAGATTTTGTAGAGTGTTTTTGTGGAAGTTTTTAGGGGACGCTGAATGTGAGCCTATACTCTTTCCACGGTGCGCAGTCCTACAGGTGAGTTATTATAGACAGAGAGACGCAGCGCCCTCCTTCACCTTGAGACTCCTGCAGCAGTTGCGAGCGGAGTAGCGGGGAGGGGCAGGCAAAGCTGTCTGCAAAATGATTGATGGGTGTATTTTGAGAACATCCCCAGCAGAGCATGCCTGAGGCCTGGAGATTGGAAGGAGGATTCAAAAGACTGTGTGTCGTGTGTGTCGTGTGTGTCGTGTGTGTGTGTGTGTGTGTGTGTGTGTGTGTGTGTGTGTGTGTGTGTGTGTGTGTGTGTGTGTGTGTGTGTGTGTGTGTGTGTGTGTGTGTGTGTGTGAATATCAGCTGCAATGTAATTTATTTTTACTGTATCCAAGCCAACTGATATACTAAGTAAAGCTTGGCAATAAATCAACCCAATATCAAAATCATGAAATAAGATACAGTATCATGGGGGATTTGGTTATCGTTATAGTCTTTTCCAGGTCTTTATGGCTGCGTTCCAGATAAAGGAAAAGTTTGGCAATATTCTTTCTCTCTCATCTTTTTCTCATTGTATACAAATACAAATTGATCCTACTAACAAGTTTTACTTGTATGGCCAACGCTTCATATACTGTAGCTTATGTCTCTGTGCCACAGACTTCCATTGTCATACAACAACTGTTCAAAGCACATCCACATGCACTGGGTGACTTGTTCTTTTATTACCATTAAGGTGTGCACAGCAGTTTATTTTGAGCTGATCCCACATACACACAGCTAGAAAACATCCCTAACAAATGTGTTATTTACTCTTGTTTGAGTAATGTTTGCTACTATCTACAGTACCCAGCTGTTTTAGAAAATTGCTGAGCCTTTTTTTTTTTTTTTTAAATGGAACTATATCATATATTGTGAACTTTATTAAAGATTTACAACTTTAGCAGGGATTAATATGCTTTTTGCCAAGTGCCACAGACAGGCTGGGGAAGTTGGAAAGTCTTGAGAGATGAACTAGTTGGGTTTGATTTTTACACGTCCCATGTGATAGATTTTTTGAATTTGAGTGTTCTGGCACCATAAAAAGGAAGTAAATCATTCTACTTGTTAGACTTTATCTTTATACACATTATTTTGAAAGGGTTGCCTAAAGCACCAATAGTGATTCCTAGATTATGTGTGTGTTTGTATATATATATATATATATATATATATATATATATATATATATATATATATATATATATATACATACATCTAATGTTTGTCAATTGAATTTCCACACATGGAGGTATTCAAACGTGGCCAATAAACAGTCCAAAACCCTAAAAATGTCCATGTTGCTGTCATCAAAAAGGCAAGCTGCGAATATTCACGTTGAACGAAGCTGGAACTGTGAATCTTCTTGTCAAATGTGCTTAAAAAAGGACTTGAAAATGTACTTGATTGTGAAATTGTTGCAGATTAGATTTGTCAGTTGACTGATAAAATAATTGTTGCAACTGTAGTACAAGACTGTACATGCTGTGTGATAGAACATTTCACACACATTTCTCACTTCTACAACTAAATGCATCCCTTGCTGCCTAATTTGATGCAATTTAACATGTCAACATTTGATTATGCTCAAATAAGCTTTTAAATCATTATGTTGCAAGACAATTTGACATTAAGCAATTTAAAGCCAAACAGAATCATGTAAATGCTTTTTACACTACCGGTCCAGTTTTTTACATATTTATTGGTCTTTAATTGAGTTAGAAATTAGTTGAATCAAATTAACCTTAATACATAATTCTATCTAATCAACAGCATCCAGGAAGCTATTATAGGAGAACAAGCAATTTTTTATAATTATCCTATTTAACACCTAACAAAAGGGTCTCACAAAGAGGCACTTTTTTTGCTCCACTCGTAACCCCACAGGGATGGGGGGGGGGGGGGAATTAGAGCAATATTGCAGAGGGAAAGTAGAGGAGGAGAAAGTATGTGTGTTTTTGTGTGCAGCTGTAAGTATTTTTTTTCACATGGAGCTCGCCAAATAAACCAGAACTTTGGAGGCAAAAAGAGGAGAGGATAAGTGCCAGGTCACAGTTCAGTACGTCTCCTTCTGTTCCTGGAATGTCCCGATAAGCTACAAGCTTGTGAATTCAGTTTTTGTTTTCTCATTTTCATTCTGGAGCTTAACTATTGTCTGCTCGCTCTGAGACAGAGACCAGTGGGACTGTGCAGTAAAGGGAATGTAAGGACATGCATTTCTCCACAGCACAGGTGTATTTAGCAGGAAAACAAGTTGTGGGAAAAACATTAGCCCATTGAAATTTTGTTTTATTTTATTTCAGGTTTATTTGTCAGGGACAATGCACACAAATAATACATACAAGTAAAAATGTGCCAGAATTAGCCTGGAGGCTATTTTGGTGGTAAGAGGTCACCCTAAAATGAGATAAAACGATTACGCGATCAATAATACACACAGATTTGGCCCTATACAATAAAAGTTGATTATACTACTGCTAACAGACAATAACATAAAAACAAGAACAGTTGGGTGAGATCAACACAAATACACACAAACACAGCTGAACTGAGCATAACACAGCAGAGGAGAACACTGTTGCCAGCAAGTGACACAATTAACTGATTTGTTGTCAGGGTCCTGGCTGTTGCATTGACTTATCCTGTCACGGTGGAGATGTAGTGGTATGTTAATCATCTTCTAAAAGACTTGAACCAAGAGGAAACAAATGCACTCGTGGTTAATGTCAGTTGGCCTGTGATGTAAAAAATATGACAGTGTATCTCAGTGCATCAATCTATGTCAAACCCTGTCCCAGCCTGTGCAGTTGTATCACACTATAAACATATTCAGCCATGTGATTATCTGACAGCTGTTAGTATGGCTGGGCTTGTGCACTTGTCCTTGGGGATCCTTAGCATGTTGATTATGTAGTTACAGAAACATATGCACATACTGAGCATGTGTAAGCATATACAGTTGCTTTATTGCACACTTATAAATCCACATTTAAAGTGTGTGGCTCTATAATGTCTGCCTGCCCCTGTCTCAGGTGTCAGGTCTCATGTGATGTGTGATTAAGGGCTGTCCCAGGTGAAGATTGGCAGTGATGATGAATCGTGGTGAAATCTTTGGTCATCAATCCCATCATCTGTGGTCCTAGACACATCCGTCAACGGCCAATTTAGAGCTTTGGCGACCAAAGACAGCCTGTGTCAGAAATGTAGGACCAATGTGACTGCTGCTACACAAACATCTACTACATATTACAACTTGTAAACTGGCTGACGCAGCATTGTAAGAGTCCAAGAATGTATTTTATTATCACCTCCACCAACGAGGTTTTGTTTGTTTGTCTGTCTGTCTGTTTGTTTGTCAGCGGGATTACAGAAAAACTTTTTTGTAGCGTCCATGTTGTTTCCACATTACAACTCAAAGCTCATGAACACACCAAAGTCAGAAGTACGCCTTCCACAATGGGATTATCCGAGGAGCATGTGAATTCACCATTGGCCTTGGCGGAGGTGCTGTGTGCCATTCTAGTTATTTTTATATTATGTTATATACTTGTGTACAACAGTGCCGTCTATTTGTCATGGATGTACTTCCATGGTGCTATTTTTCATTAAGTTAGAAAAACAGTGCCAGCACTATTGATTTTATTTTTTAATAACTTTGCAGTGCTACAATTCAGCAGACATTTATCACACAATCTGGGATGCCTCAAATCATATCAAGATATTAGTGTAACAATGATTAAGAGGAGATGTGTGTAGGGACCTTAGGGAGTTTTCTTGCAAACAAACACATGTTGTGTTAACATTCAGTTTTACTTACCAAAGTGTATTGTGTGTATTATTGAGCTTTAACAAATTTATTTAATGCAATTGCTTCCTCAGAAAAAGAAAATGGTATTTTTTTTTCTCAAAGGTTTGAAACCTGCATTATTAACATCCATTACTCGCTTGCAGTATTCGTCTTCCCTGCCTCTGCGGATGTTTTGCTGCGTTTCTTGGCACGTTGTCGCTACCTGTAGATTAGTGCAATAGTGTGAATCCATCGGCAGGAATGTGTATCGCCTTACCTCTCTGTATGTATGTGCTAGCCCAGCCTCTCTCCCTTAAACTACCTTTAATTCTTCACTCCACTTCACTAGTGAAACAGAAGAAGCTAATTTTCCCCATCTTCCAGGTGAGATTTTCTCTGCCAAGTCATGTTTACCCGTCAACAAGCTCAGCAAGGCACACAAGATATTGCATCTGACAGGGCCGGTTTAAATATCATGGAAAATGGTTCTTATATTAACTGGGGAGGGAGCCGAGTTTATGAATCATAGGTTATACTGATTCAGGAAATATTGAGGCTGAGTTCTGTTCATCAGCACTTCCAGGTCCTCTGAAAACATCATGTCTGAGTCACAGTTGGTAATTTTAGCCTTGTTTATATGCGGTTCCTGAGTAAAAAAAAAATAATAGTGATAAGAATAATGTTTACTGTATACAGGAGTTGTTAAAGCCATCAGAAGGTTAGCTGAGGTAAGATTTCTGCTGATCTTCACGTTGGACCTGCAACCCTGGATAATCTTAAAATAAACGGCTTCATTTTTCTGCAAACAGCGCTATATATCACTTTAAACATGGTGGGAATTGAATTCACAGGTGGTCTGAGTGTATTAATGTTCAGTTGGCCAAGCGGGCAGCAGGTTCTGTCCCTGCTACAGAAACAAGTCATGCCCGCATGTAATACCTTATTTCAGCAAGAGGGGTCTGCTGCTTTATCTTCATATCAGCTCCAAGAATAATAAGATGGGCATATTAAACTACATGCACACCTCATCTTACAAAAACAGTATTGCATTTTTCCATTTATTTTGATTTTGTCAGCACCTTATGAAGTTTGTTTGGCTTTGAGAAAGACAATAATCCAGCCAACATATTATGAATCTTTATCAGAAGTCCTGGAGATGTTTAGCCATGCTAGCAGCGTGGCTCTATGGATGGTAGTGTCAGTCAGTCTATCCACCACTATGGTCTTATGTAAAATATCTTAATTATTGGAAGGATTACCATTACATTTGGTGCATGCAATCATGCAGCTTTCAGTTTGAGGTTTAGATAATTGAGGTTGGATTGTACTGCAACGAAAGGGCTCTGCAGTAGGTGAGTCTGAACCACTGCTCACATCAACAGCTTACTAAAGGTCCAATATGTAATACTGACAGCTAGTGTTTAAAATAGTTACTGCAGTACAAATTCAAAATACTGGAGAGAGTCGTCTCCCCCGCCCGTCCTCCCCAGACTCGAAGTTCACGTTGGTTGCCAGGTTAAGACCGGAGCATCCAGCAATGTTGCTAGACGCTTGTCTCACATAACCAGACATTACTCCACAGCACAGCGGAGTAGCTAACGTTAGATGCTGGCTATATTGACAGTCATAAAAGCCCGTGGTCACACGAAGCTCTGTACCCAACTGACACACACACTTTTTCGGCTTAGAATTAGCTACAGTAGGAACCGCTAAAAATACAACGAAATTCGCCGTCCTCTCCACACGCCAAACAGACACACTTCCTCGGCTTAGAATTATGATAGGAACCGCTAAAAACACCACTGCCTTGCACTCCTTTTCCACCCGACTGAAATACACACTTTACTAGCCTTAGAATTACACAATCGCTAAACACACTGCAAACTCAAGTTCCTCTCTTTCCGACTTACAGCCCCCCCTCTTGGCTTCAAATAACTCACCGTTGTCGGCTACGGCCGCTGAACAGGCTACACGGTGTAAACAGCCGTGGCCCGCCTGCCTGGTCCTCCGGAGCGTTAGCAATTAGCAGGGTTAGCATGGTGGCGTTAGCCAGGACCAGTCGGAATCACTTTACTGGCTGTCTCAGTTGTTTTTGCGAGTAACCAACGTGGCTACTCTAGCTATACAATTCAATGGAAGTAGCTACACGAATGTTGAAATGACACAAAGTGCTCGTCCCTAGTAGCTGTGATAAATTAGCCTGAAGCTAATGCTTACCTGTACAGGAGGAAATTAGCCAACTCAGCGTCCTTTTGGGCTGTGAGCTGTCTCCATCTTTCAAATACATCTCCAATATTAACCCGGGGTTTGTTACGTCTCTGGTCAAGCAACTGTTAGAAACATGCTGTTTTTTAATGTCGGGTATAATCTATCTCTGTTGACCCCATTCATTTGTTTGGTGCATTCATGGCTGTACTAACGTTACAGCTATAGCGCGCTGGTTTACGTGTTTACAGATATATCTGGCAACCCGGCCTGGCTGTCAAACTGGGCAGTTGATAACAACACACAAACCAATACATAAACATAAATTCCGTCACGGATCGTAAATTTCAAAAAGAAAAAATACTGACTTTAGCATTGTTGTCAGAAAAGATAGTATTTCAGCTTAACATGTTTCCTTAATATCTGATGAGGCATTGGTGTCATTTTTGGATTTATTACAGTACAAATATTACATATTGGACCTTTAACTCCATTCATGTGTTCAAAGCATATTGTATCTTTCATTGGATTGTGCTGCCAATTGTGTGTTCTGAAACATCACACCTTAGCCAGTGGATTTTGTTTTTCACAGTAAAGTCACTGCTGGAATGTACGCTGCATTTAAAGGTAACATGATCAATGAAACACAGCACAGTGCAGTATCCGGTAGGAAAGGACTTTTTTGGTGACTGTAAAAGGCTTGAGATGCTGAAAAAGATTCAGTTCAGCTAGTTTGCTCCTTAAAGATAGAAGAAAAGAAATAATGAATAACTAAAACAGGACATGGTTAAATCCCTCTGGTGTCTGTGCGTTGTGTGGTTTCCCAACCTTTTCCTTAGACCAAATTACAAAAAATCAGAATATAAGAAATTCACAAGCTTGTGAGCATGACACTTCAAAAAAAGGCTTGTTCTGTGAGACTGCATGTGAGGATACTTGAGAAAGGAAGAAGTAGAGATGGAAAGAGAGGAGAAGATTATTGAGTGGAACTGGGGGAGAGAAAATGTGGGGAAGATGCCAGGATGCCTCCTGCTGGTAGTAAGTGGGCCTCCACCTGTGACTGCTGGATGAATGTTGTGGCATGACTAGAGATTGCAAACATTTTCCCACTTCCTTCAGGGGCTTCATCGTAAGAGTTCCTATCTAGACATTTCACACCAGCTTGACATTTCCTTCGTGGACGCATGCAGCATGGCAGTGATAAGCAGTGCAGGCTTTATATGGCCCACTCTCTACACTCACTCTCTCTCTCTCTCTCTCTCTCTCTCTCTCTCTCTCTCTCTCTCTCTCTCTCTCTCTCTCTCTCTCTCTCTCTCTCTCTCTCTCTCTCTCTCTCTCTCTCTCTCTCTCTCTCTCTCCTTGTCCTAAATTAGATCTACATTGCAGACTGCTGACATAGAGGTTAAAGACGACACTCAACGCCAAACAAAGGAAAGAGAGCAATCACCTCCTGCCTTTAGATCCAGACATAGATGCATCAATCTTCTCACGTAACTCAGAAAATAAAAAATGTAACATTTGGGAACACAGTAATATTGCTAAAAGGACGTTCAAAATGGGCAATCAACATTTTGTGTGTTCTTATTTTTGCATTCAACTCCAAATCAGTGTGCGGCTTAGTTTGTAGAGTCTGTGTTCCCTTCTCCAAGCTCCCCGAAAGCAGAGACATTTCTGGCTTCCTGCAGCTCCTCCCGTGGACATTTTCATAGAAAAGCTTTTTATAAGAAGACTGCTGAAATATACGACAGCCCTTTGATCTCCTGCATTTGTGTGTGCATATGCAAAATGACGGAGTGTGTGTGTGTGTGTGTGTGTGTGTGTGTGTGTGTGTGTGTGTGTGTGTGTGTGTGTGTGTGTGTGTGTGTGTGTGTGTGTGTGTGTGTGTGTGTGTGTGTGTGTGTGTGTGTGTGTGTGGTGCCCAGTAAAGGTGAGAACATGAAACACTCTTTCATATTTAATGAGTGGAGATGGGGCAAAGAAATGTTGCAGTGTTCACAGGAGGTATTCCCGTGGGCTGTCAACCTGCTCGCAGCACTCCTTTATATCACTCACAGCCGTGTGTGTGTGTGCGTGCGCAGTGTGGTAAGTATGCATTTAAGTGAGTGTGCAGGCAGAAAATAGTCTGTCCTACTGAAAGTTTAATAATTTGTTTTGAGGGAATGGCGGGCAGGGGTTCAGAGAGGCATATGGCACAAGCACTGCACCAGCATTGTTTTTGATATTTCTGCTCTGTGTGGGAGGACTGGGAGGAATGGGAGTAGCTATCTCTTGAATCAGTCAACTAGGACAAACAGTACAAATAAATGTATGCAATGACCATACCGTATATTATATCCGTGGTGTATGGCTGCAGCCGTGATCTCGACCAGCCGCAAGGTCCTCCTCCTTAAGCGCTCCCTCTGTTTTCTTTCCTGTTAGGAAGCATTTTCTCTGCCATTATCTTCGCTCTCATCCTGATTAACTTCGCATTGTCACTAATCGAAGCTTGTCTGATTCTAAGCTGAGCCGCGCTGAAACACAGTCCCCGAGCTCTGCTGCTAGATTCAGCTTAGATGCTATTTTAGCAGAAGCTTTTAACACTATGTACCCAACTTGGTTTTGAATGATCATGCTGTTATGCTAAAATACTAGTCTCCATTTGGGAATACGCTTTAAATGCTAATTGTTCATATGCTGGAAAGCAAACAGGGGACTCCTTCTAGACATGTTTCGAAGAATTGTGTTTTGTCAGTGAGCTGTGGGCAAAGGAAAGAGGAGAGGGCAACTTTAAAAGTCCTGTCCAGTATGACTGATGACTGTCAGAGGTTTGAGGAAGAGCTTTGATCATGGAGAACAAAGGCAGCATGTTCTGCAGTGCAGTCCACATACAGAAAGAGGCTGACAGAGCAGAAATATCTATGACTTCGCGTCTATATAGTGCTTTTTGAAAACTTTGGTCCAGATTAAATATATTAGCAACTATCAAACGGATTGCCATGAAATGTTGTGCTGACGTTCATGGTTCCCAGAGGATGAATATTAAAGTCTTTTGTGATCACCTGACTTTTTCTGTAGAGCCACCAGCAAGTTGACATTTGTGGTTCTGAGTGAAATGCCGCGACAACTTCTGTATGGATTGCCATGAAATTTGCTACCAATATTCAAGGTCCAGTGAGAATAAATTATAATAACTTTGATGATTTTCTGACTTTTGATTTAGTGTGCCCATCAGGTCAGAAATTTTAGTTTGCTCAATGCTTCAGGTTTATGACCAAATACTTTTAAAACTAATGACATTCCCATCAGTCTTATTTGTTCTTTGCATGTAGTGCCAATTAGCAAAATACTAACAGGCTAAACTAATGTGTAGTAAAAAAGCCTCATGGGTGTAGATTCTTGTTGTAACTTAAAGGTCCCATATTTCAAAAGGTGAGATTTTCATGCATTTGTTTTATTATAAAGCAGGTTGAAGTGCTATATAATTACTGTGAAAGTATTAAAACGCTCAATCCACAGAGTAATGCACTCAGCCCGTATTCAAAAACTGTGCCTTTACAGAGGCTGTCAGGACTTCTGTATGGTTGTGATGTCACAAGTATACTATATATAGGTAGAAAGTGCCACTACAGCCGTTACAGCCATTCCCTGACTGCAATCATAGTCTGTTTTCTTTGGGAGGGGGGCTTAAAGAGAGTCGCTAAAACGGAGCGTTTCAGACAGAGGGTGAATACAGGTATATTCAGACAGACAGTATAAGAAAAATAAAGTACTTTTTGAACTTTAAAGCATGTACACATGTTTAAGCAGAAACCCAGAAGTACACCTATGAACCGAAAATGAGCTTAAAATGGGAACTTTGATTAATTTTTCCTTTTTAAAACGATGAATCCAAAGTTTGAGCATTGACATTCACACTTTCTTCTTCAAATTCTTCTAATGGCATTTGTCGTGTTTGATCCGTCTGCCATTTTCAGTAACTGACTGTGATGTGCTTTTTGTCAGTAAATGCGTTTAGCTTGTAACGTTCGGAGTCAAACTGTTCAACACCAATATAAATACAGTACTAATACATACATATAGTACTAGTGGATGCTGTGAAGGTTCAACACCCTCAGGGTTTGTGCTTGTTCTAGTTTAAGCTGTTAATCTATGCAACGTTTTCATATCAAAACACAATATTTACATCATAAAAAAGATGCAGGGCATAATTATTTTACTGGTTTAAATTCAGCCACCAGATCTATCAGTATTTGGTGTTATTTTGCAACTTTTCCTTGGAGAGGGATGCATTTAATGCGCAGCTTTAAAAGAGCCAATTGCCTCTTTAAATCAATCAATGTCACAAGTTGCTGAGAAAACAAAATTCTTTCATGTCTTGTCGCCATCCATTTTTTTTAAAAGATAAGATTTCAAAATATTCACAGGCCTGAACACATGGCTTGCTGGGAAGGAACAGCAATCCATCCAGTTAACATGTTCTATCGCACCATCAAATTCCTAGTAATTACCCACAGTAAAATGATGCTGTAAACTAATTCTGCCACAGGGATGTTTTCATGCAAGATCAATATTCCTGTCGCAAGTTCATTGAATAAACAAACCCTCTCATTATTGTTGTCTCACTGCTGTTGTTGTTTTTTTTTACAGAGCTTCCGTACGGCTGGGAGAAAATCGATGACCCCATTTACGGCAGCTACTATGTTGAGTAAGTCGGGTACATCTTTAATATGTAATGGCTTGCTTTTGATTTTCAGTGTAGCCTGGTGTATTCATCATATTCATTAGGAGCAGACTGGCACTGCAGCCAGGAAGCAGTTGCTCCATTTGTCTGCCTTCTGACGACTCACTGTTGTGTTTGCAGGAGAAAGTTTTTTTGTCTGTGTGTGCTTATCCATATTTCTGTGTGATCCTTCTGTCTGGAACACTCCCTGCATCTATATCTGTAGACTAGCTCATGAGCAGAGAGCAGGGTCTCTTTTTCAAACATGCTGCATGTCTGTTCATCCATCTCCAAGCGTGTGTGTGTTCAACTGCTGCAGTAGCATGTCCTCTCTATTGAACCGCATGTCCCTTCCCTGTTCAGAGGTGTCATTTCTTTGGCTGGATGCTCTCTACTCCGGGGCGTAGGGACGGGGCTATATTTTTAGACGGGCAGGGGGAATCATTTGGCTCGACTTTGCTTAAGAGGACCTCCAGAATGACACTTGACTACTCACTGCCTTACATACTGCACTTCCCTCTCGAGATCTTTTTTTTGTCTCTCTTTGTCATCATGTAAATATCATGAAAGAAGTTGCCAGACCTTGAAATTATGTAAAAATATAGTCAAGCTGTTTTGTAATTGGTACAGTGATACTGGTGTAAGATAAGGAGAGAAGAGAAAGACTGTGTGTGTGTGTGTGTGTGTGTGTGTGTGTGTGTGTGTGTGTGTGTGTGTGTGTGTGTGTGTGTGTGTGTGTGTGTGTGTGTGTGTGTGTGTGTGTGTGTGTGTGTGTGTGTGTGCGTGTGTGTGCGCGTGTGTGTCCGCGTGTGTGTACGTATGTGTGTGTACAATGCGGCCTCAAAGAGTGAGGGAAGTTTCTAATTATGATTATTTCACACTGACAAATTACACTATTTGTAATCTTTGACTATCTTCCCCCTTGCAAACTAAATTAAGAACGACGTGGGACGTTAAAGGAAATTATTGTTTCATGTGTAGGTTTCCTCCCAGTCACTGATTCATATAATTACACTTATAAGACGGGCTAAATGTATGTGTGTGTGTGTGTGTGTGTGTGTGTGTGTGTGTGGGGGGGGGGGGGGGGGGCGGGTTCGTTTGTTCTTTTTTTACCCAGCAAAAGCCATTCTGCATTTCTGTTACATAATCTGGGGGACCGGCCATTTAATTAATCATCACAGCAATAGCTGCTGTAGTGCCAGAATTTTTAGATATGATCTTTGCCGAGAGGGGGGCTAAGATAAGTGCAGGACAGTGTGAAATCTGAAATCTCTGCTGTTGTTGTATTTTTTTTTTATTTTTTTTTTTATCATCGTAGCCATATAAATAGAAGGACTCAGTTTGAGAACCCAGTCCTGGAGGCTAAAAGGAGACTCCAGCAGCAGCAGCAGATGCAAAGCCAGGGTCTGTCCTCACTGCCCCTCCCCACCATCTACAGAGGTAAGACCACAGCACTTTTTAAAGATACAAATGTTAATTTTGCATTATCAGGGAACATGATCATACTCATTATCTGTCTGCATGTTTCTAGAGAATATAAATAAGTCAATATAGCTAAGTGCTCATTAACATTTTCAGTGTTTTTGTACAGCTCCAGAAAATCTCTTATTAGCTGTATGTATGTATTGATGTATTACACCTTTTCTTTTTGATCATACCCTGGTCTATTTGGAGATGAAGAAACATTGTATGTAAATAGTTGCTGCAAAATACATAGTGGGTTCATGCTTTTTGTATTTATTACAAATTGGAAAGTGTCAAATTGTAAAAAAACTAACTTCAGAAAGGTAAATCAGCTAAGCAGTGAAATCTGTGAGGTTTTTGGTGTAACTGAAAGCAGCTATGGTCTTACAATAGTATCATCACCAAAAAACAACGCAGGGAAATTCATTTAAGTATGTACAACAACATTCAGACAAAGAAAATCAGGTCTTTTACTCAAGTCAAACCATGTCGCTAACCTCTCTGATTTCATCGGTGTTATGGGGCACCTTCAATGTCATGACAGCAGCATTGTAACCAATAAATAACACCAACTAATTTCAATAATGATAGTGAATTCTTTATATGAATGATGTGGTTTTTTTAATTCTGTCAGCAGATAAACATATTTTAGCCACCTAAAAAGGGGACCACCTAAAAAAAATCAGTATCTATTTAAGTGTACCCTATACTTAGAATGTTTTCCCAACTTGAAACAAAAGGGGACTCACTTTCCACTTCTTCCAAATGTACTTCCTCCACTTCAGGAGAAACTTGATGCACACGTGCTGCTTGGATCACCATAGCAACGTGCAAGGAGGGGTAACCACTAAGCGCCTTTTGCTCGTTAGGAACAAGACTGTTTCTATGTCTTTTGACAACATTATACAACAATTAGTTCACTCCTAAGCAGTCTGAGGAACGGCAGCATTCTAGCAGGACTGATAATAATACTTGTTGGACATAGAAATAGTGAACATGTGGTTTCAAATGTGATTGATTATTTTGTTCAGTGATGTTGCTACCTGATTACAGTGCTCACTCTCCACCAGCCATGGCAGTAGGATGTACTGCTAGAAAAAAAAAACGTCTGGACTGGTGAAGTGGAGGTTTGTTTCCATAGTAACGTAGTAGTCCTCCGCTCGAGAGCCTGTCTCCGTGGTTACACTTTGTGTACATTCCAGTGAGGCTCTGTCTCTTCCCTCTCCCCACCTCCACCTCCTCCTTCCTCCTCTTTTTCACACCAAATGTTGATGCCAGTGGAGGATGCCAGCCCCTGTGCCCCCCTCCCCAGATCCCCCCTCGTTCAGGTCGGCTCGGTGCCCGTGCGCTGCCACAGCCTCGGCGACCTCTCCCACTCGCCAACTCTGGGTCGCAGGGCCGCTGCGTATGCTACATCGTCCTCCGCCGACGTCTCCCCGCTCCGGCATGTCCTGACCCGGCGGATGAATACGTGCCCCCGCCACCAGCAGCGGCAGCCACTTCACACCTCCGCCTGCACTGTGGTGCTAGAGCAGCCTGTCTGTAGCCCCTTCTCCCTGTGGCACTTTGTCAGTAAGTAGGCCAAGAGGGAAGCAAAGGAGGCTGACTGTCGTTCTCATGGCTGCCTGCGCTCGTTTGACTTACTGTAAGCATGCTAGCTCGCAAGCAAGCTTTTTCGCTTGAGGCAGTTTAAGGATTTGTCTGAAGAGCGTATACCATGACATGTCTTATCGCCTGGCATAAGCAGACAGAGAGTGTAATCACTCAGTCTATGTCTGGACCAGTGACGGCAAACAAAGGATGTAAACTAGCACACTAGCCACGTCTCCCTCTGAGGTGAAAAGATGGGAGACTTGGTTAAGTGTGACTAAGCTTGTTGGCGGAGATCTTCTCATTCCTACACAAGGCACCCTTCCTCCAGCAATCTCCCAGCTCTCCCTCCATTAGAAATGTCCCACTTCTTCCCTAACCCTCTCAACCATCTTCTCTTGGAACTGATCCCTGATTGACAGCATGTAATTTGCTGAATGTTGCTGTTTCCTTGGTAGCCTTTGGGATGGGACTGAAGACCTGCACCACTGATGCTCTCTGCACCTTTTATGCCCACCGTATCCGAGCATTGGAGGAGAGGAAGGGGTATAAGTTTAGTATGTTTGGGTGTACCAGGAGGGATGTTGCTTTTGTACCTTGCACGGTAGCCACACCTGCATCTTTCAGCACCACAGACCCACCTCTGTCCAAGTTCGCTGTTTTGCAGTTAAAATCATACCCTGCCAGTTTTCCTGTGGCTACACCCATATCGCTTACTGGATACGCTTTACCCGTGCCCCCACCCCGTGAGCACTACCCTGCACCAGCTTTGAGGTCTTAATCTTTGCTATAAAACATTCACAGTATTAGAGTTTGTATTTGGTTAATTTGTTTGTTTATGTGTCCTTTACAGAGAAGCCGCTGTTCACGCGGGACCCCACTCAGTTGAAAGGCAGTTTCTTGTCCACATCACTCCAAAAGAGCAACATGGGCTTCGGCTTCACTATTATCGGAGGCGACGAGCCTGACGAATTCCTCCAGGTCAAGAGTGTTATCCCCGATGGGCCTGCCGCAGCTGATGGAAAGATGGCCACAGGTAAGCTTCGGGCATGGCCGAAAACACAAACCCGCTCACAAACAAAAAAAACATGTCTTTACCTTTATTTAACCATGAACTCTCTTGAGATACGACGAGCGTAAAATACTAAACACATAGCCACACGAGAGCACACCCAGTCAATAAACAACCTTCACATGTAGCTCAATAAACTACAATCTAAAAGGCACAAAAGAAAGGAAAGAGACTTATCCTTGCTCATTTAGAAACGTTGACATTCCTTGTGAAACATGGCATGTATTTGTACAGTACAGGATCATACATTTAATATAGTACAGATAATCTTATAAGTATAACAAATATAGAATTTCCAGAGAATTACAAAAATCCGCTGTAAATGTCTGCATAACAAGTATATGTGGCTTCTCTTAGAAGCTTGATTCTTGCAGCATCTGGTCCACTTATCAGCATACATTCAAAGAAACGGGATTAAGCACAAGTTTTCAAGCCCCGAATTGTTCCACATTTACCTTTTTTAATGCACTACAGCCTACAAAGACTCTGATTTAAACAAACACTCAAATATGAACACAGTATGCCGTTCACATGGTGATGTATGTAGCTTCCACTGTGCATATGCATGCATTGTATACGTGTGGGTTTACAGGTGCATCTTGCTAAACTAGCACAGTGTGAGCTCTGTATGTGGGTGTATGTCTGTGCACGTGCCTGTGCACCAAGTTTTGTTCGTCCATTAATCATGAAACAGACTTTTTGAGCACCATAGGTCCTGGCTGTGGCCACATGGGGGTGGAACTGCAGCACGTACACACAAAGACACACTAACACACACTAAGACGGACCAGCTCTACTAAAGGTCAAGGGAGTAGAACTAGCAGGTTTGTCAGCGCTCTCAGCATGCAATGATGCTTCTATCTGTACACGCTGGAGCACATGCAGAGCTTATAGTGGTCATTTATCATACGTAAAGTAAGCTGCTCAGGGAGTTTGATCTGTAGCACAGCTAGTATTCTTCTCCAAAACCCTTGCATTGTTCTATTACATTATAGTTGTGACTTCCTGCAGAACATTGGGTTATTAATGTGTTTCTTTGTAAATGTGACGATGCAGTTGTAGTCCAAAATAGATCCCCTGATGACTAATAAAGCTTGTTCTGACAATACTGCATATAAACATTTTGCGTGTCTGCCTTTTCATCCCCTCCTCTCTCTTTCTATTAGAATCCCCCTCTAATTTTTTCATGAATTCTCTCCGCAGAAAAAAACTAACAAATCCCTCTCATATCTCTACCATCCCACCCTACGCCTCCTCTTCCCTCCACCACTTCCTCCCTTCAGCCCATTTCCATTTCTATCTCACCATCCACCCCCCCCCCCCAACCCCCCCACCCACACACACACACACACAGACACACACACACACACACTTTGCCTCCCCAGACTTTGTGTCCTACTTCTGCAGTAGCACTACTAGCTCGATCAGTAACTCAGAGCTCACGCGGACGTAGAAACCAGGCCTGCGGAGGTGTGAAATTCCCAATTCCATATAGATAATTTGTACCGCTTTCTCCTCATGACCCCTCGTGGCTGTCTCCACTATGTGATTGTACAACCAGTGAAAACAGCTTAGAGCACTTTTAGAATATCTGATGTATGACTGGTAGACCACATGCAGTGCAGTTTTGCCTAGGCAGGATATTTTGTGTTTTTGTATAAATTTTTTTGAAAATAAAAGTGTTGATGCCTGGCTTTTCTAATGTTTCCAGTGGACTTATTTTAAAAATAAAAACTGTATACAAGGTTCTTAAATATGTACTTGATGCAACATTATACCGCGCTAAAAGACAGAGGCAAAAACTACATGTCCCAGACAACAAAACTCAGCATCCCTATGAGTTAATGATCCATGTAGAAGACATGTAAGTAAAGAAATAGCATTGTTCTGTTATTGCAGTGTAGAGATAGTTAGTCCTTGTATTATAAGGAAAAAGTTAACAGACTGTTTTTTTTTTAACAACCTTCTGTCTTCAGAACTTCTTATCATTATTCTTATCTCACTTGCACGTCTGACATGGCCATGTTGCACCCTATTTCGCCTGACACACACACATACATACACACACAAAACACCACAGTCTCTAACAAACTGCTTGCACCCTGCTGAGACTCTAAACTGCTCTGTTAACTTGGCCTCACCTCGGCAGGGCCACAGAGACAACTCGTTATGTCGACAGACTCTTGAACACACCCATTAGCCGGAGATGAATATGTGATCAGGATATGCAAGGATGTAGTAGCAGCGTGGGCCTTGGTCCCAGTGAGTTCGGTGTTTATAGTTAAGGATAGTGTGATTTAGAGTATACAAGGGACCTACAGGAGGTTTTATAATGGATGGAGAGGGGGATGAGAGGGTGTTTTTGCACTTGTATGCACGCCTGTGTTCGGGACCATATGTGTTTATTAAAGGTGCTCTAAGCGATGTCACTGTTGTAAAGAAAACTAATGTGGGACAAAGAATGTGCTGGGATGTAGAGCATATCCACGATATCTGGGTGACGTTAGTGATATGATGACGGATAAGGTTATGTACATAACTAATAGACTGGGAAGAAAAAAACCATACCGCTCAAATAGGAAGTTATCTGGAAATTAAAATGCGTCAGGGCCTCAATATCATCTCCCGACGTATGTTTAACTCCCTGCGAAGTAATGCAGTGTCTTCTTCAACGGGATCGTCGACAAAAGGAAATGCCATGTTTTGAGAAAAAACAATGTTTTAAAGTCTGCCTAACAGTTAATAAACCAACACTGTTTGTTTTATTCATGCAGATATAACAAACTGCGCTAAAATGCGCCTGATACAGACTGAGAGAAACTCGAGGTTTCTTGAAGAAAACCTGCTCCCGACCAGGTTAGGTTCACAGGCTCAGTTACCATAGTAACTGACTCTGAGGTTAAGTTACCTCTCTTTCTAAAACAGAAAACCCAGAGTTTCCCTCATCTCAGGCTTAGCAAACTCAGAGTTTCCACTAAACCTCCTACCTGAAACGGACCCCTGGACCACAAAAACATAACAAACAGTGTTCCAGCTTTCCAGCCAATAACCGACAAGAAGGATTTTGGGTTGGGGGTTGGGGGGTTAGTGTGCAGAAGCACGGAAGGGAGGGGGAGGGGACGGGATGAGGAGGAGGGAGGGGCGAGCTAGCCTCAGTTTTGTTTGACAATACTTCGAACGTCAACAGGAAGTAACGACCAACATCGCTTAGAGCACCTTTAAGGGTATTTTACCCAAATTACAAAATTGCATTTGCCTCAACATGTTTCAACACACAGTGTCCCAGTTAAGGTGGATAATCAGCTAAACTTCACTGTTAGGAAATATTTCATGAATAAAATTCAATTCACCTCCATTTTACTGAGGTGGTGACAGAAGTTCCAGAGGCAGATATTTCACTAAACCATGGCACATTTTCTAATTTGTGTGAACTCACCCTTTTAGGTATAAGCTTGCATGGTAAAAGATGTGTCTATATGTGGCTTCATAGCTTTCTGTTTCTGTGAAACATGTTTATACTCTCCGTCTTGCTGCATTTCCTCCCCGGTCATAAAGAATGAGATCTATGGGCACAGCGAGGGCGCTTCGAGGTCACGGCACCGTCATTTGTTTTCTGCCAGTGTGCTCAACTATTGATTCTGACACTGATGCTCAAGGCAAATGTCGTCCACGTTTACCAGGATTAATTAAAAAGTCCCTCACGTCACGTTGCCTCGAGGTGTGAGCTCGCTCTGTCAATACAGGCAGAGCGTTTAAACTTGGAAATAATTTGACCACGTCACAGTTTGCACTGAGAGAACATTTCAATGATATCTTAACATCCCATTGTCACTCAGAGGGGTCAGCAGCTCTGCTCCATTTCAACAGCATTGCCATGAAAAAATGTCATTGACCCAGCCATTAGTACTGTTATAGTCTGCTGCTCACGTTTTAAGAGAACTGGACAGCATGGCGCTGGTGGTTAGCAAGGTAAGGGTCAATCACTAACGCACATGCTTTGCTTATTAATCATGGAGGCACTTTGTTTTTCACTTTCTCTCTCTGCAAGACACACTCATACTCCCACCCAGCCGTCTCTTTAACCCTCCTGTTGTCCTCTGGTCCAATTTGACCCGTTTTCAAAGTTTCTATATCAGACAGACATTTGGGTTTCTTTCAACCAAATTGCCCCAAAATAACATGGATGGTTTCATAACACGCTCTTCACAAGTGAAATTAAGGATCTGATCTCTTCTTTCATTGAATTCTGGGTGTTTTATATAATTTTATAGCATTATCCTGACTGAACTTTGACATATCTGTGATTATCCATTACCTCCATTCCTCTGATCTTAACTATTAGTCAAAATCATTCATAATTTCTGCTTTTTTCTAACATACATTTTTTATCATCATTTCATATAAATGAGGGTTATTGACCAGAAAATCCAAAAAATAAGTGTATAACTAGTGTAAATAAGTTGGTTCTAGTGGTGAATATACTGGTGGTAATGGGGAATAGAAGTGTCACCAAACATTGAAATAAGCGCCAAAAACAAAAATATGGAAAAAAGTGACAGTGTCTAAAAATGTGTTAATTTTGACCCTGGAGGATAACACAAGGGTTAAAGAGCGTAACAATTATACCTGTAATTAGAAAATAATTGTTTTAATAATCAACCTTGGTAATACTGTTTGTCAGTGGATTGTGCCTTGTGTTCACTTCCCCAGTGTTGCATGCAAAAAAAACTGCATGGTGCCTGCACAGCGGAGCACAAAACACTATATTTAGTAATCTGGTTGAGGCAAAGATAAGCCTGGATGTGGAGCGCTTTAGTGTGGGAGCATTTAATTGTCAGCTAGGTTTTATCTACAGTGCCGTATATTGCAGCAAGCAAATAAAAAAGCACTTTGCCCCATAAAAGGCAAACATTTTAGCCACTTGTCATCAGCACTGTTTTACACTTGAAAGGCAGATAAGACATTATCTGTGGAAATGTTTATCTGTAGAAAGTGTTTATAGCTGTATGGGAAACCAAAGGAGGGACTGTGCTGATGTACTGTACAGCTGATTGAGTACTACTATAGCTGTAGAGAGCCTCAGTCCAGGCAGTTGCTCTTAAGAATTGAACCCTTTGTGTTTTAAAAAAAGTTCAACAGCAATTCATTTGTTAGCATTCGTACAACATGGGCATATTATACATCATCATCATCTCCCTTATCCATGATATCCTCCAACTCTGTCCTCTATTGTCATCTTTCCAACTTTTTGGCTGTACTATCTGCACTTCCCTGTCCAGTCTCCCTAGTTCGGAAGGTCAGTTTGGAAATTTTTAACTTCCAAGCTGCGATTTGCAAGATGATACCATTTCCTTTCCTGTTAATTTAGATTCGCTAATCAAAACAAAATGGCAAATTTGGGACACATGCCTGAGCATGCAAGAACCTTCACAAATGTATTTATATTTGCAAGTGACAGTCTTAATCTGTCAAGCTAGCTACTTCGAGAATGTCTTAGATTTGTGGGAAATCGTTAAAGGCCACTAAAAACAGAAATACATAATAAACAATGATATTACATCGTTAGCATCCCTGTCTACGGCTGGGAACCTTTCCCCTCTTCCTACCCCTCTCTCCCCTAGTTTCCTGCCTGTCTTGACAGTCTAGACAAATGGATTGAATCGCACAACACACTGTTGAGCAAAGTTATATTGTAGGGCTAGACTTTTGGTAATTGGCATTACTACAGATTTTAAATGGGGTGTCCTGCTTGTCAAACAGTCACCGGAAGTTGCGGTTTGACTCTGTAGCTGCTATTAATTCCCGTGTTCCAGCTATTACAGCATTTTGTTTCTCTCTGTCCATACTTTTGTCTGCAGGGGATGTCATTGTCTACATCAACGATGTGTGCGTCCTGGGCACCACCCACGCCGATGTGGTCAAACTCTTCCAGTCGGTGCCAATTGGCCAAAGCGTCACCCTTGTCTTGTGCCGTGGATACCCTTTGCCCTACGACCCAGAGGAAGCTGCCAACACCAACAACAACACCACCATCATCTCCCCGCTGGGCATCATGGAGCAGCGGCCCATCATGGTGAACGGCAGGACAGGCTACGACAACTACCTGGACTATCTCTCCCGCACGGCGCGCTTCGTCACAGACCCCGGTCAGGACCAGGTCAATGCCCAGCAGCAGCTGCTGCTCACCCCTCACCCAGGTGACACCCACTTAGACGGCTCGCTTCCTCCCACCACCGGCACCACACCTCCTGACAGCGTCTCCATGGCATCGTCTGGGGCGACCCAAGGGGAACTGCTGACGCTGACCATGGTGAAGGGCATGGAAGGTTTTGGCTTCACTATCGCTGACAGCGCTACAGGCCAGCGAGTCAAACAAGTGCTTGAGCCTCTGGGCTGCCCGGGTCTGTTCGAGGGTGACCTGATCGTGGAGATCAATAAGCAAAACGTGCAGGGATTCGCACACACCCAGGTGGTGGAGCTTCTCAAGGAGTGTGCCGTGGGAGCCGAGACCAGCCTGGTGGTTCAGAGAGGTGGAACAGGTAAGAGCAGTGGCTGCAGGTAGGAATTCTGGGAAGATTGGTGACTTAACACAAGCTCTTGAATCTCTCCGTTGTCTACTCCATATTTGCCTTCCTAGCATATCTGTTGCGTATTCATCGATGTCATCTTTTACCGTTGTAGCTAAGTGTGTCTGTATGTGTGGTCCAGTCCAAAGGCTGCAGAAACCTGTCACCCAGTCCTGCAGTGTAATGGCTGACTGATGCACAGCTCCTCTCAAGTGCCTTTCCTATTTCTATTTTCTTTACCGGTTAGAAATACAGCCTCCTTCACTTTACTTAAGTAGACAATGCCTCTCTGCTCTGCTCACTGACCCTTTCATTATGGTGCATGCTTTTTGCAGTCCTGAATTACTTTTAGATGTTTTTATCATGCCAGTTTCAATATGTATGGCAAATTTTACCTTGTGTGAGCAGCGGATAAAAGCCCCAAAATTAAAGCTTGTCAAAAGTACTGTAGCACAGTTTTTCGACAAAATACTGGTAGACTGCAAAAGGCTCTGAAGTGCCTTCTCCCCTGTGTTTTTCAGAATGTGTGGCCCTCTGACAATCATAATTATGCACTGCCCTCTTTTGTGTGTCACACACAGGGTTGTGATTTGCAGAACCAACGGGTAGCTGTGTGCGTGTGTGTGTGTGGGGGGTGGTGAAACCTGTGATGGTGAAGGCTGAAACCTCCAACAGTTTACTTCTAATGGCGATAACTTTGACAGTGAAAGAAAAAGAAGAAAGATTCACTTCCCTAAATGTGTGTACGGCTCAAACAACAGAACATAAGATGTGTGTACGCTGTGATCTGCCTACAAACTGAGCTTGCCTTCTTATTGAATTGTGGAGGTAGTGCATCTGCCAGCTAAGACTCAGCCAAAGCTCCGACGTTGAAGATTAAAATGTTACATTTTAATTAAATCTAAGAAAACGGCAACCGTGGCTCTTCATTAACCAAGCAGATAGGATCTGTCTCTGAAACCTTGTTGTTAAATGTTAAATGATTCCCCTCTTTGAGTTTACTTGTCCTTGATTTATCTTGGCATCCTCTAAGTGATGACACATGAACTTTAGCACTTCGTAGTGCGAGCTGGAAGCCAAGGCAACTGGATTGAAACCAATACTGCTTTTACTTTTGTGTGGAACCAATTTGAAGTTCTGTATCTTGCCTCTTTGTGTTGTGTAATGTCACATCCCAATCATAATGCCAACTGTCTGGTGCCACAGACACCACTGAGACTCACCCACAAAGGTCAGCAGCGCCCTTTGAATAGATTTATTGCCATTTATTTCTTTATTAGACTCCCCATGTCCCTGCTAGCAAGAAGGGAGCCAACAAACAGGAATAGGAGAAACAGAGTGCAGAAATAAGCTTCTAGCAGTGATGAGGACATGAGAAAGGAAGAAAAATAAAAGAAATTAAGCCAGTACCTCTAAAATGTCATCTGCCAACACATAAACACACATACACGCATGGGAGAGGTCAAAAGTTTTGTGCCACCATCTCAAAAGTCTCCAATCTGTCCACACACTCCCCACACACAAACATAAAAACACAAAGTCTCCCATCTGCCTGGAAGCTAGCGGTGAAGCGCTCCCGCCATCTGTCAAGGGTTCGTTACTCGCGGCAGAGCTTTAGAAGGTCGAAACAAGCGCTCCCATCTAGAAAGCAGCCTGTTGGCCCATGGAGAAAATGGCAACCTTATTTACATGCTATATTTCATCTCATTATTCCAATTCTGGATACGGCCTAGCTCCACTACACAACAATACGCCAGGGTGCAGTGTCACATCTGTTTGTGTTGAATTCCTGTGACTTGACAAGCTGTGGGTGCTAGAGGTGGGAAAACCGTCCGTGCCACCCAGTCTGCTCTTACGGTAGCATGACTGCGTATTGCACATATCTGTAGAAATGACAAGAAAAGGTGTCAAAAATCCCAGGTTTTAGACATTGTAGATGTGTTGAGAGTATTTTGTGGATTTAAGCAGGAAAACACTGCCAGACTTTAAGCTCATTAAGATCAGAGACTTCAGAACCTCCTGGGAGAAAACGGTCACACTAAAGTCTTTGTAATTTTTGTCTTTAAACTATTTTCTTCATGATGGAGATAAACAAGGAGTCCGGGACTAAGAAGATACACACATATCTAGATTTCTCATGTAGCAAAGCTAATGGTCTGTTATTTTTCTTAAAGTATTGTGATGTTAGTTTTGTTGACTTTTACCTCTTTAATTGTCTTGATTCCCACACGCTCTAAAATGGTAATAGAGTAAGGGCTTAGGATGCTGTATTTATGCTAACAGGAAGACATTTGAGCAGTAGTTCCCAACTTGGGAGTCGAAGAGGAATCCAGTGGGTTATTACATTGGCCGGTTTAAAAAAATATTCAGTCTTTTTTCTATTTTCTTTTTACCTCTTTGAGCCGCTTAAAATAATCTGAGAAGATAAAATCAATCTTTGTTCAGTTGAACTGCACAAGTAATTGACGTGCAACTTATGATGAGGGGTTGCAAGGATATATTGGTTGGTTTAAGGGGCAGCAAGCTAAAAAGTCCAGGGACCACTGACTGGCACTACTGAAGCATTAGTATTAGCATTAGCATCAGTAGTTTCAGTCCTTTCCCCCATTTTATAGACCAAACAATCTATTAAAGGTGCTCTAAGCGATGTTGGGGGACGTTACTTCTTGTCGACATTCAAAGTATTTTCAAACAAAACGAGACTAGCTCCCCCCTCCCTCCTCCTCATCCTGTCCCCTCCCCCTCCCTTCCGTGCTTCAGCGCACTAACTGTTTTAAAGTGAATCTTTGAGCTCCTTGATCTTTCGGATACATTGTCATGTTTGTTCCTAGTCATGCATTGATTATGCCCACATAAGCATAAACACAACAATTTTTAGCAACATACTGCATTTTAAAGTGCGAGCTGTGTCAGACTCCCAGCTGATTCTATTTTTCCACCCAACTTCCTCAGAAAGGCCAGCTTCGAGCGTTTAGCCAAGCTATTACCCACCGTAATAAAACTGTCACCATGCTGCTAAATGATGTTCCCGCTCTTCACACATCACAATTTGGCCCGCTGCACATTTGAACCACTGGACACCGGCCACACAATCTAATTGAACTGGCTGTTAAGTGCTTGTGCACACTTGCCAGTGTAGTACAGAGACAGGCCACTGACTCCGTCACCAAACAACAGTCACTCTCCCGTCTCTGGCAAACTCTCCAAAGACTGGCCAGTTTAAGGGCGAGCACACAGCTCATCATATTTACTAAAAACACAATCTGAAATGGAGGATTGAACCAGCACTGAGCACTGACTAAGTCTGCGAGTGTGCATATTTTTTCATGACGGAATTTCTTTACACACACACACACACACACACACACACACACACACACACACACACACACACACACACACACACACACACACACACACACACCTCCTGCCTTTGTTTCAGCTCTTTACATGTACAATGAACAAAGACAGGAGGGAGAAGTAAAAGAAAAAGGCATTGGAAAAGGGGAAAGATGTGACGTCGAAACACAAGGAAGCAGAAAAATAAGGTGAAGGTTGTACTACTGCAGAGTGAGAATTAAATACAGAGAGTCAGCATGCTCGTCTTACTCAGCTTGATGTTGTCATGGGCATAGTAAAGAGCGAAAGAGCAGCAGTGAGTTATTCCTGTAATGCAGATAATACATGTAGCTCAGAAGCATCAATAAATCATTGACACAATAATTTTGAGACATACCTTAGGTATAATCATCAACAAAAGAGACAATCATGAAGGAAAGTGACTTTTATGGCACACAAAACCACATTTTACACTTCGGTTATATATAACATTTGTATAAATGTCATACTGTTCCTTTAAGGGCAGAATTTTATTATGAGTAAAATCTATAACCTGTAGTCAGATGGCTATACTGCCCTAAACATGATTTATGTTTTTGATGTCATTCTAAAGATGCAGATCTTTGTTTTTATGTTCCCCCTGGCATGTCACGACCAAAGAAGCAAGGCATTAGAGCCAAGCTGACCGCTAATTCACCATCCAAATATTGAGCTATTTATGATCAAACAATCCAGTCAATTAAGCCTCATCACCTTGAAAACCCCCCACTTGTAATATAGTTATGATATTTAGCCATCCTTTAAATTTTAGTTTGACTCCTGAGCCGTTTTTACCCAACAAATGGGCACTCTGTTTCTCATCACCAGTAATGATTGCGCCTGTGTGTGTATGTGTTTGTGCCAGCATATGTGAGTGTGTGTATTTGTGTGTGAGTGCATAGCAGACAGCCTCATTAGTGGCTATCTAGACCATTAACAGGCTGTATCTCGTTGCCACACCAGCAGAGACACAGGGCAGTAATTAGCTGCTGAGACTTTTAGCTCGTTCACATGTACGCTCGCCCATTTAGATTTCCTCTAACAGGCCACATTCTCCCTCACTGCAGCCCACCCACACACTCACACAAATGCTGAGCCACATGGTTTAATTCACACAGGTTGTGTACGCACTCCTACACGACAGCCAGGCACACATTTTCCTCGTCTTATTCGCACACATCCCAAGGTAGCCTTCTGCACACAAGCCCCTGCACACTTACATAAACTCCCCTTTCTAGTACTATCATGGGTAAATTGTACATTTATGAGTCAGCTGCCTGGTTTCACCTTTCACCTCGGATTGGTCGTGTGCACACGGATGACCAGAGGCCGCTCTAAGAAGCATGCAGACCTCAGGTGAAGGTCTGCTTTGTAAAGAAAGAAAAGAAGGAGGGTTTGATTCACTGAGCCTCCACCAGCCTCCCAGGGAATCACTGTGTAACTAGACAGTGATTCATTGGATGTGTGTGTGCAAGATAGAATAGTTGGAAACAAAAGAGTGAAAGAGAAAGGAAGAAGAGAGAAAGAGTGATGATTTCGGCTCTCTGCCAGTAGAACACAGACTGTCGGCCATGTTCACACTTACAGCTCTGTCCCCACCAAACCCGGAGGAGCTGACCACCAGGGATCGATATCCCGTCCGGTCGGCCCGGGAAGACAGCCCAGGGCCTTGTGCATGATGGACGAGATGCTGAGATTAGATCATAGCAGAAATAGAAAACAAAGCTCATGGTGTTTAGCCTTACTGCCATTAAAGTGCCCATATTATGAAAAAAATCACTTTTTCTGGGATTTGGGGTGTTATTTTGTATGTCTGGTGCTTCCACACACATACAAACTTCGAAAAAAATCTACCCATGCTGTTTGGAGTGAGATACGGTTTCTGAATGTGTCCTGCCTTCAGTCTCTGGGTGAGCTGTTCAAAATCTGCAGGGCTTGTTACGTAACTAGCCGAAACGACGGGCTAAACACAACCGTTAGCATGCTAGCACTAGCGTTAGCATGCTAGCTCGTTCTCAATGGCAAAGCAGTGCTATAACACACACAAGTTCACCATAATCTACAAAAGAAGTACTTGCATGTGCGCCCTCCTTTAGAAGAAGTCTCCCGGCTAATCCTGCCTTGTAACTGACCAAAGTTGGAGAAACAAGGTGAAAAGAGGGGCTGCAGCAGTGAGAGAGAGCTGTGCTGTACAACAAAAATATGGTGTTTTTTGAAAATTAAACCATGTCAACCTATTCTGGTACAACCTTAAAATGCAATTATGAACCTGAAAATGAGCATAATATGGCATCTTTAAAATTAGATCACGGAAGCAAAAGTTAGGCTCCTCTTCTCCTCCCTGTGTGTGGGTGGAGTAGAATCACTAACCTTGCTTAAACAAACCAAGCGCTTCTATTTAAGTTTTAATGGGGATGGAGTGATTGCCCAGTGATTGCATGAGCATAGTGAAACAATGTGTGCTGTTTTGAGCTTGAATATCATGCATATTCAACCATGTACCTTGCAAACAATTAGTTTTGCACACCGCTACATTGAGGCCGGTTTTATAGAACATCGAGCGAAAATGGAACGGGCATTTGAATAGAGGTGGATAGAATCGGTTTTCTGCTGTGGATGTTATGTGAAGCTGCCAGTCTCTCTCATGTAATGGAGATACATATTAATAAAGGGCTGAAAGATTCACACACGCTGCCATCAATTCTAGTGTTATCATAGTCTCATTTGAATAATTCAAGAGCTAGTATTAGCCTCTCATTGAAATTAAGGATATTGTCTTTTCTTATGGGTGAACAAATGTAGCCTTATGTGTGTCAAATGGGTGTGTGTGTGTGTGTGTGCACCTTTGGCAATATAGTTTTTTCGGCACCCTTGGAGCAGAAAAGCTTCCCAAGTGGAAACACTTCCCAGTTCAGAGCTCTTAGATTGGAGTTTTGGGCAGAAATTGAAAACAAGGCACAACCTCAATCAGGGCTGAGGTGAGGTGGGGGGGCATAAGCGTGCACCATCACACACTTTGTGGTCGTTAGGGACTTTTCCCTTCTTATTATGCACCTGGAAAAGGCGAGATAGTATGCCCTCATGACTGGTGTGATACTGGTTTTGCGTCACTAAAGGGTGACAGTTACTGTACAGAAGGACGCGACACCAGTTAGCTTAAAAGCTAGGTGCAAGTTTGACACCACAGGGTTCATGTAGCTTTCTGCACCCGAGCTGCCAGGTCTGATTAGCCTTCAGTCTAATGGCTTTCAGCACCACGGACAGCTCCTTTGACTCTCTCCTTCTCTCAGTCTCTCTTTATGTCTCTTGCCCCTTCTCAACTTTTGGCCGTGGGGCACTCTGACACCCATGTCCAACTAAATGTCTGGTACGCCTGAGTTAACAGCGACTCTGCCCTGAGGATCACCTCGGTCAGTGATGCCTGGTAGTGCTCCTCCTTTGTGTCTGTCCAGCTCAGCTCAGGTTCCGTCACCCACGCTGAGAACTGCTCTGTTGTTGCCTCTCTTGCTCGCTGTGTCCTTCACACTGGCTTAGATATTCTGATGTAGGTATTCTGGACAGAAAGCCTTTCATTGATTGACCGTCTTTGGGAAGAAAAGCGAATCTCCTCTCTGTCCCTTGCTGATATCATACTTTTCAAAATATGCTTTGAGTTTTAAATAAGCTGTTGTATATAAATATAAATCTTATTTGGCTTATTGTGACTGTTAGAAGCTGACAGTCTGAAAAAAACAAAAACATTGCTGAATTTCTTTGTGTCGCTTTTGTTAATTTCTATGTTGTCACCATTCCGCTGGCGGCTCAGTGAGACGAATGTTTTTACTGTGCGATTGGAGTCTTGCCAGGCCAACACTGGGAAGGCTGGCACATAATTCGAGCAGTCACCCAGTAATTCGATCCCCCCCATTTGCATATGCTTGTAGCATTCCAGAGGGAAGACTGTGGCAGCACTTGAAAGACAGGAAGAAGAGAAATTGAATCAGGGAGATGGAGTGTGCACCTACATGCTTCTGTGAATTTAACTATAGAAACATTGCTGGAGCATATGTTTTATTACTTTGTGTGTGTGCGAGCATGGATCACGTATCGATGCCAGCTGCTACTGTTGTGCTTTGTACTGATTGTTTTCTTTCATCACCCAAGATAGATTTCTGGTTATTGTGCTTGAACAATGTTGTAAACAGCGAAAATGTGGCATACCTTTTTAAAGGTCAAAGCCAGATGGATGGGAAAGAAAGGAAAATGTGTGCCCTTTACCTTGCTGCACTGTATTACAAACTGAAACCACTTTATTGTGAGGTACAGATATCCTGAACCTACTTAAGTGAAAGCATTCTCAAATCCGACTGCCTTTTCATTGTCACTGCTTAGGCTCCTGACAGATCGATGATCAAATGTCTCTTTTGGCAACGATGATCCTAATGGGAGCTGATGTTTAATGGAATTTTAGCTAATATAGATGGAAGTTACCACATAACTGCGTCTATTTTACACTTTAAAGTCTGTGTACAGGTGTTGGGGGGTACTACCACATACAGTATTTGAAAAAAGTTGTATAAAGCTTAAAGTGATGTCACTCGAGTCCGCGTTGTTTGTGGCTGAGGACTACAAGTTTGAAATGAAATGAAATGAGAGAAATGATCTGGAGGTGTGGAGTTAGAAAGAAGTGAAGTTACCAGACCTCTGTAGCCCGCTCTTCATCTCTGCTCAAGGCTAGCAGCTTGAGGCTACATTAGCCCCTAATAGCATAACACACCCACATCTCTGTATGAGCTTTTGCTGGCCAAGTTGCATTGTAATGAACAGTAGGTGCCAGGTTTTGACAAGGAAGATCAATGTGTTTTATTTTGTCCATCTTAAGTCTGACAATTATAGGATAAATCGGTGACCCCCCCAAGTGGCCAAAAAATCTGTTCATTTTGGTTCATTATATTTATTTTTGTGCTTTTTTCTTTATTGATAGAAAAATAAACATGTTTTTCAATGCAGAACATGTAAGATTACCTAAAATCCCCAAACAGAACATAAAATCACACTCGTTAAAGAGAAATCTAAACCATACAGGAAAAGATGAATTCATCGCTGCCTTTAAAATGATTAGTTCCTATCATTTATGCCACCTGTTGATCACTGTCTTTCATGTTTAACCACTCATTTCAATATCAAGACATCTCGTACTGTGTTAGCGCATGCTTCTCAGCTGTGCCTTTCCTACAGTCTTCTTTTAATCTCTCTAAGTTGATGCCTCATAAGATATTTATTTGCCCTCTTCTGCTTTGTGCTTTTATTATGTTTGAGTCAGTTGTGCTTTTCTTTGTCCTTTCTATCATTCACAAACACTGTTTTCATGTCACATTCTCATTTCTATTGGGTTTTTCTGTAATTCTGCTAATAATGTTTTTTTTTCTTAATTTTATTATCCTCATAAACCCCCTGGAATTGGCTAACACAGCAGAAATTAAACCACACATCTCATGATCTCTTTCCACCATCTTTTTCAGTCTAAAGCATTTCTTTGTTCTCTCAACATTGCAGGTCACTATTCACCCTGGAAGACCCCTAAGCAGGTAACATGCACCAGCCTCCAAAACTCGGACTGTCCCCATTTCTGCTTTTGAATCATTAATATACAGTAGATCTTTAGTACCAATGGCTGCAGTGTGCATACTGTATGTGCTAATCAGAATGACTTTAATCTTTTATTTTACACATTTGAAAGATCTATAAATTACTTTTCAATCCCTCCCTCGGCGTACTAACTCTACTGATGATTGACTATATGTCCTTGGCTTTTACAACAGCTAGTCCTTGATATTTGGATAAGAAAAGGTCAAGTGGCCCACTCATAACATCACTCGTCTCTTGATCCTGCAAGTCAAAGCTAATTCATAAGCTGACAGTGCCATCAGGGTTATCCACACTATGGACATTTGAATTATGCTACTACTATAGTGCTTCTAAGCCTCTGTTCTAACTGTTTTGGCATGGCCCATATGCATTCATCCCTCTTTCATTTTTGCAATCTTTCAGATTTTTTAAAGGCTTTTTTGCTCTTTCATACTACCCTACGCTTGCTCTCTGGTCATTTATCTTTTACCGTGCCTTTATTTCCCTTTGTCACATTAAGCAAAAGCCCTCATGTGGTATCTCTGCAAACTCGCATTCAGCCTCTTCTGCTTCCTCTGCCCCCATAAATACTCTACTATAGTATCATATGCTGTCCCTGGGCACACTAAAAACTCAATCCACCAAACATCCTCTTTGATCAGATTCACTTTGCCTTCATGTGTCACACTCACATGCCTGCACACGAGTTGTTTCTGCCCATCTTTCTTTGTTTGTCTTTGTGCGACTATGTGTGTAATCCATTTCATGCCTGGACGTCCTCCCAGCGCTGCTCTGACCAGCCCCTGACCCCAGCTCATGTTGTCCCCATTCCAGATCACAACTAACAACACAAGAAACCCCCATTGTGTAGCACTTGTCCCCTGAAATTCTCCTCATTGTTCATCATTTCTGCTCCCTCTCGATTTAATCAGTCACCTCCATTTCCCTCAGAATAATAGTAATTCTGAGCTCTGAGGAAAAGGCACAAAGTATCAGACGGCATGCAGAGCCTTGTCTGTTCACATCTCTCTCTCTCTCTTTACCACCACCCCAACCCCCCCCCACACACACACACACACACACACACACACACACACACACACACACACAGTGTTCATTTGTTGGCTGCCCCACCCCGCCCTGCCCCTCTCCCCCAGCTACTAAACCCCCGCACACCACAGTTCAGTCTCAGTTTAATTGGGTATCATTTGTTACAAGAAGACTTCTGCAGTTCTGAGTATGGAATATGGAGGAATTTGACTAATAAGGGAAGAACAGGGAATCGCCTAATTGTCATATCGACCTACAGTTGAGCTCAGCCTGCAGCTCCTGAGAGTTTCGTTTGCAAATGAGCTTATCAACATTTGTCTGTCAAATCCAGTACTGTACGTAACAGCTACACAATGCTGGAGCATGTGCAGTTGTTTTTATTCCATAATGTTGTCTTGTAAAGACCTGCCTGCAGTGTCCTCTATTCATCTGACCAGCTAGATTATTAGCCAGAGTGTGTTTGCTTCAACAGTCCTAATCAAACAGAGAGAAAGTGAAAGAGAGATCAGGATGCAGTAGTCTAATCTCAGCCTTAACAAGGTCCCCAGTCTCAGCAGCCTGCGCCGTGCAGACGTGCTTCACATCAGTAGCAGACGCGAATGAAACCTCAAAGAATGGTAAGACTTTTGATTCCATCCCGGAGCTTTTATGCAGCTGATATTTATTCTCGGTGCATCTTGAACCAGATGCCCTGTAATTCTCCATATTAAAGCGTGCCATATGCAGCCAGTCTCGCCATCACAGTTTCAAAAAAGGCTTGTCACTCCCTCCCGGTTCCGTCTCTCACACTTTCTGACATGTCAACATGTCATCTTGACTATCTGCTTAGTGCCATGCTGTGACTTAAGCGGCCTGACTTATCTGACACATCAAGGCTGACACTCTGATTGACTGGCGTTGTCAAAGCTGCTGGTGTCACCTTAAACACTTGACAGCACATTTTCAAATGTGTTCTGGGATGTAGCATGTAAATTGGGTATAATTTAAAAAGTAATACCTTATAAACAAAACAGAGAACCCAATGCCCTGACCAATAGAATCATTTGAAAATGATTTTCTTTTTGCTGTCATCCTCAAACACCCATCCAAAATAAGGCCATATTTATCTGTGCAACTATATATTATCCTCTTATTATCCACATCATTGATATACACTGAGATGTATATGGCAAAAAGAGGCTGGAATTGTTTTGCTTGTTTCAACTACTAACCTCACTAACTGTGTGGCTTCCACTCTTTCTAGCATGAATTGATCATTTGCTAAACCCCTCTCCCTATGTCCAGTCATAGCTTAGCATCCGTATCTAAGCTGTCAAGCTTTGGATTTCTCTGCATTCTTCCAATCAGTTAGCTAACTATATCACGATACTAGCAGTACGTGGGGCTACAGGTTCCATTAAACAACATATCTGTTTAGTATATCAGAGTTTGGGTTAACATTAGCGGCTCTGTCCTGCTCTTTATTCGGTTTGGGGGAGTTGAAACTCGGCCAACTCCAGCCAAGCTTGCGTAAGGTAGCATCACGTTAGCCAAACCCTGCATTTACTCATCCTCAAGTCCTTTTTTCTAGTAAAAATGATTTCTGCTATTTAAAAATACAAACATTGTATCATAAATCTACTATTACTATACAGTTTTTTCTATAATAAACATTCAAATCATCCAAGGATTATGTTAAAATTAATGTTATTTTAATTACATTTTTATTAACAATGCTGTACTATAATACTAGGGCTAACTAGCTTTATACAAGAGCAGTGCTGTTTCGTTATTTCCATCTTTTATGGATCATCAGCTGGTGAGAATGGGGATTTTTTTCCCCGCAACATTTAGCCTCAATTATTAGCCTTATGTGCATATTTGAGGTAATTTTACAGGCTTTTAATTTTTAAACTAAACCACTGGAAACATTCAATTCAAGCATCAATTTTAGCGATAACATAAGCTTATGAAGCTCGCTGCGACTGATAAAACTAGGAAGAGTCGTCATTTCAGCCAGAAATGAGAACCCTGCCTTTGTCTACCTCTGTAATCGAAGCCCCAAAGTTAAACATATTACTGCAAATTTCGAGTGATACATTTGCCACTATTATCATCGTGAACTGCATGTGTGCTGTGCGAGAACTAAAGCTTTGACAGGAGTAGTTACAGTAACTAAGAGCGGTGGGGATTAGCGAACCGTCAAAAGTCAGTAAAGCAAACTCTGTTCCGTTTTTAGTGTTGTTATCATGGTTACCAGGCTACAAATCGAGTGGGAAAGGTGGTAGTGAAATATTGACCCGTCATGCCACTGTGCTTTACAGGTGCTGGAGCAGTGGGAGTCCCAGCAGGGCCAGGGCAGCCCTGCTCAGACCAGCCTGTCAGCCCCCGTTATTCCCCACAACGCCCCCTTCCCAACACACCATCTCCACAGGGCCTCTGCCCCAGACTCAGCCTCCGAGGCCTTGGCCCTGGCTAAACCAGACCCTTATGACCTTTATGAGAAGTCCAGGGCTATCTATGAGAGTAGGCGTAAGTACCAGAGTAGCATTGTGACAAACACTTCTCTCTAGCACTGAAGAAAGATGGACTCCGCATTGGAAGGTGGAGTACTGAAGATTCATCACTCTTTTTCTCACAAACACACACACACACACATTGAGTCACAGATTCTTTGTTGGTGTTCGCTTTGGAAGCTTCACAGAAAACTTGAAAAGCGTGTTCAAATGAGCCTTTCTCTTTCAATCAAACCGAAAGATCTGTTGCTGAATGTTCAGCCCAAATACCTCAGCTTTACACAATCATCAGACGTTTCGCCTATTAGCATCTGCACGTGCTAATTCCTCATATTATGCCATTTGATCTTGTCTTGTTACAGTAAATGCGCACACAGGCCAACACACACACACAAACAGTCTTTTTACTGACTGGAAGGATCTTTACATCCAGTCATCGACATCCTGCTAGCTCACATCATAAACGCAGATGTGTTCATGAATAAACAGTCCATGCAGCAGCTGACTTTTTTATGACATGCTTTAGTGCCAGCAATATTGCCATCCTCTGACTTGTAAAATGTGGAAAAAGTAATTTCTTCTTGTTATGATATCATCAGGATACATCATAAAAACATCAAATGCCCTGTTGGACCTTTTGGCAGTAGAAACTAGTATATGTGCTTTTTTATGGGTCTATGGGCTGTAGCAAGGATTTTGGAAATACTGAAGTCATGAGTCCAAGTCACCACGACACACCCCTGTCGAAATTTCTTTACAATTTTTGGGGATTTTTCATTTTAATTTATTAAGTTGTGATTTCCAACATGAAGGTCTAAATGCTATAATGCAGATCCAAAGCCTTCTCCACATTGCCTGGAATAAGTCCTGGTGAATCTTTTATTTATTAGCCTAAAAGTTGTCAAATTCAAATGTAATGAGTCTACTAATATTGTCATTAAAATACCAAACCATGTTTGAGTTTTTATGTGTAGTACAACCTCCACACAGATTGCCAAAACCCTCAAATTCCCAGAGAAATTGTGAGGATATGACCTCAGTGTCCTCAATGGCCTGCCTAGAAGTAGTCAAATTTGAGTCTAGAATTACTGGAATTGTCTTATTAAATAACCATCATATGTAAGCTTTTAATTTCAATAATAGTAGACATGTTTTAAATAAAACCTTATTAACACAGGGACACATAAATATTGATGACATGACCTTAGTGTGCTCAATGGTAGCTGCTGCCCTGTGTATGTATCTCAAGTCTGGTGCCATTCAGAAGTCAATAGCAGCCATAAATATTTAAAAAAAATATGAATGTTGTCTTGTTTTGTGTGTATGGTGTGTCAGCATGAGTGGGACTCTCTTGGAGGTTTCTTTGTTTTTTGAGGAAGCCATGGCTGACATGATATAGTAAAAGTTTGTCACAGACAGGACAGGTGTTCATTCTTACTCAAGAGGATGTGGCTGTCAGAAAGTCTCCTTATCAAATCTTGTCGGTCTTCCTGTGTCAATCGTCGTCTCACCCTCCTCTTCGGCCGTGGATACAGTGATTAACAGTGTAACATTTACGGTTGTCTTCCTTCCAATAAAGGTCAGGGTTTGGTTGTGGTGAGGCTCAGCCGGGAATAGACAATGAAAGGTTTTTATTTACTCCTCCATTTGCTGCTCTCCCTGGTGTGGGTGAAGCAGGGTGGGACCTTTTTGGCAGCATCACAAGCCCAGGCTGCTGTCCTCATGGTGGAGCACTGTGAGCAAACTCTGCTAATGTTGGTTCATTTGAATTTTCTGGGAGCCTTAATAGATTGTCAGCATTTATGTAAACAGGTTTGCTTAAAGGGTCAGGTTGCACAAACTACCAAAAAAACTGCCTTATCACTGCCTCTAGTGATAGTTTTGGATTTTTTTCAGTGGAAGTACTTTTATACTGGCGAAATAGTCCCTATTAAAACGGTTTATAGTGTTATCTGTGGATTATCCAGAATAACAGGACATTGATTTTGGAAACAGATGTGGCTATTGTGGGTGGCAGATTTTTCAGAGACAGATTCAAACTATCAAAATATCAGCATGGCTAGATACTACAAGAGGTAAGTGAGAAGAAATGTTTTTTTGTTTTTTTTGGGGTGAACCAACCCTTTAAGTGTTCCCTCATGATGCAGTGAAAGATGCATTGAGAGAGCTGGCAGGAGTATCAAGTCAGTATTTTCATAAAGTATCAACCCTGGTTAATTCAGCTGTTGAAACAAGCACTTCGTTACTGTCTCCATAGATTTCTGCGTGGATGTTTTTAAGAAATAGTGGAATTTCTTTGGCTTTGGGTTTCCTTGGAAATAGCTGTTTACAAACCACTCATCTTAAAGTCCATTTAGTAGCTGTTCTGGACCTTTCCATCTTCATCAGCAGATGGAAAAAATATCCAATTAGAGGACCATTACACAAAATACACACATCTTACAATTTATATCCATTTTTATCAAAAAATGTAGAATTGATAATGGTGGCAATAGTGTGATGTTTCTTTAAGAACAAAATGCTGTCTTTACCTACTTAACCTGGATGGTTGTCTTTTCTTAAGGTGTGTAATTCGACAGTTGGCTTAAATTGTGTGAATAATTGAACTAACACCTGTGTATAAACAGAACAGCTGTGATGTCTGACCTTTTTTTTCTGATACACGGTAGCTTGATTAGACCAAAACATCATGAATTAATATAGTGACACAGGAGTTTTTTCATTTGTATGCAAGCTGTGCTTCACACGTGTCATACATTCAGAAGGACGAGGCTGTGTACATAGAGGAAAATGGAACATCTACAAATCTTGACAATTGAGCAAACTACATCGGATGATTAAAATGAGATATGATCGAAAGTTCAGAACCGCTATTAAAAGGACCTTGAGGTGTGATAATTTTGTCAATATAGGTTTTTGTGCCTTTAAAAAAATATATTTATCTGCAAATCACTTTGATGTGATTTCTGACTGCAAAAAGCATGGTTTAAAATATTTGCGTGGTTACTCACCTGTGTTTACCAGCAAAACCAGCTAAATCTCAATAAGAAGCACTCTATGTGGTTTCGGTAGAAACAGATATGTCACTCCTCTTGTCTGTAGTGGTGATTTTCTTTCTCCCTTCTTCTTGCTGAGTCCCAGCAGAGCGCTCAGTGTGATTAAAAAGTTACAATTGGAATCAATTTTTCATTCGCATCCACTTGTCTGCGGTTGATTTCATTTCACTACTTTGCAGATCAAGTCCCTGATTGCAGATCAGTGCTTGCATCCCACCTCACCTCTGTAAATAAGGGACGGGTATATTACACGCTGTAAGCACTTCCTGACTTTTATGGATGATGCTGAAATTCTGCACTGACATTAATGCTGAAGCAGGGCCTTTCTGCCTTCTTCTAGCCTTTGTGGGAGAATGTGCGTTTGCCGGTGTGCTGTCTGTGTATGTGTGCCTTTGTGGGTGTCTGTGTATGGACTACATTTGTTGTTGTTGTTCATGGGTTCTTCCTGCATCTTTTCTTTTTCTAGAACCTGGCCAAACAAGGGCAGTTTTTCCTGTGGACTCCTCAGGTAAAAACCTCATCTCTGCAGAGACACTGTTAAAAAAAATAAACTGCTGATGAAAAACAATATAACATAAAAGACTTTTCATGATGTCTGTGGTCGTGTTGCTTCAGGAGCAGAGTATCAGGACATAGAGGTGCACCTGCGCAGACAGAAGTCCGGCTTCGGTTTCCGGGTGCTGGGCGGGGACGAGGCAGGGCAGCCTGTGAGTCCGGAGACGTGTGAGAAGGCTCGTATGGCGATGGGCGTGGAACCCTGTCATTTTCTCCTCTCTAACCCACTACACACACACACTGTGTACACCTAACCCCTGACCTTTGACCCCTGTGAGAGTGCTGGCTGCTTTGGTGTCTTTTGCTGTGTGTTAAAGTAACAAAACAATATTTCAATCATGTAATTGAGCTATTTATGTACCAGTATAACAACCACCTTAACACCCACTGCATGTGACACTCACAGATTCTACTCCAGCATCTCAAGCCATTTATTTGGACCTGTACTTCCTGTATATAACAGTCTACATGTAATAACAGATCTTGATCGGGGCGATCATCGAGAAGAGTCCGGCAGACCTTGATGGGCGCTTGCGGCCCGGTGATGAGCTGCTGTTTGTGGACGGGATTCCGGTTGTGGGGAAGCCGCACAGATACGTCATTGACTTGATGCACGGGGCGGCCCGAAACGGCCAAGTGAATCTGGTCATCAGGAGGAGGGTGCAGGCAGCAGGTGAGCAAACATGAATTGAGTTGACATGTGGCTTCATGTGGTTCACCATTATGATTACAAAGAGGTTTCCTTTAAAGCTATAGTGCGTAGTTTCTGTCGCCCCTATGACGAAATGACAATAACACTGTCGGCGCATCCACATAATACAAGCCTTCCGTGATGGCGCACAGCCCCCACCCCTCCTCCACACAGTTGCTAGTAGCCAAGGAGGACACAGAGGATTAAAAAACATGATGGACTCTTCAGAAGAGGTCATTATCTTCAGTTGAGTTTCTGCGTGCGAAGACACCAGACGACACAATCTTCTGAACATAGCCGTACTGAGAAATACAGAGAGAGAGTTGTGTGGAGCTGATAGTCTTAATTAGCTTTTTAGCAACTCATTTGTCAATGGCTTGAATGTAATGGACGTTAATTAATATCAAAAAGTTACGCACTAAATCTTTAAAATTACATACTATTTTATTTAAAGATAGTTTCACAACAGTTTTGATAAATGAATCGAGTAACTTCTACTCATTAAGGCAAGGCAATGCAGCTTTATTTGTATAGCACTTTTCAGCAACAGGGCAATTCAAAGTGCTTTACAAGAAGACAATTAAAATACAAGAATAAAAGTTACAGTGCAGTATAAGACATTAAACATTAAAGAGCAGTTAAAAACAGTTATATAAAAGCAGATAAAATAAGCAACGAAAGTATAAGAAATGGATAGTTATTTAACGAAAGGCAACATCAAAAAGAAAGGTCTTCAGCCTTGATTTAAAAGAACTGAGAGTTGCAGCGGACCTGCAATTTTCTGGAAGTTGGTTCCAAATATGAGGAGCATAGAAACTAAATGCTGCTTGTCCCTGTTTAGTTCTGACTCTGGGGACAGAAAGCAGACCTGTCCCAGACGACCTGAGAGGTCTGGGTGGTTCGTAGTTTACTAGCAGGTCAGAAATGTATTTTGGACCTAAACCGTTTAATGATTTATAAACTAGCAAAAATATTTTGAAATCAACTCTCTGAGGCACAGGAAGCCAGTGTAAAGACTTCAGCACTGGAGTGATGTGATCCACTTTCTTGGTCTTAGTGAGGACTCTAGCAGCAGCGTTCTGAATCAGCTGCAGCTGTCCGATTGATTTTTTAGGGAGACCTGTAAAGACACCGTTACAGTAGTCCAGTCTACTGAAGATAAAAGCATGGACAAGTTTTTCCAAGTCCTGCTGAGACATAAGTCCCTTTACCCTTGATATATTCGTAAGGTGGTAATAGGATGACTTTGTAATTGTCTTAATGTGGCTGTTGAAATTCAGGTCTGAGTCCATAATTACACCAAGATTTCTGGCTTTGTCTGTTGTTTTTAACATTGCCGTTTGAAGCTGAGCGCTGACTTTTAATCGTTCCTCTTTTGCTCCAAAAACAACCACCTCAGTTTTTTCTTCATTTAATTTAAGAAAGATTAAAAGTTAAAATTAAAGTGCCCATATTATGAAAAGATCACTTTTTCTGGGATTTGGGGTGTTATTGTGTGTCTCTAGTGCTTCCACACACATACAAACTTTGAAAAAAATCTATCCATGCTGTTATAAGTGAGATACGGTTTCTGAATGTGTCCTGCCTTCAGTCTCCGGGTGAGCTGTTCAAAATCTGCACGGCTTTTTACGTCACTAGCCGAAACGAGCTGGCTAACCACAACTAGCATGCTACCTCGTTCAAGTTCACCATAATCTACAAAAGAAGTACTTACATGTGCACCCTCGTTTAGAATCCTGCCTTGTAACTGACCAAAGTTGGAGAAACAACCTTTCTTTTACTGTCTATGGAGCTAACTGACATGATCTACGATCTGAGCTACTGCGTGTGTGCGAGTGGAATCAAAGATAGTCCATCCATCCATCCATCGTCGTCCGCTTATCCGTGGTCGGGTCGCGGGGGGAGCAGCTCCAGCAAGGGACCCCAAACTTCCCTTTCCCGAGCCACATTAACCAGCTCTGACTGGGGGATCCCGAGGCGTTCCCAGGCCAGGTTGGAGATGTAATCCCTCCACCTAGTCCTGGGTCTTCCCCGAGGCCTCCTCCCAGCTGGACGTGCCTGGAACACCTCCCTAGGGAGGCGCCCAGGGGGCATCCTTACCAGATGCCCGAACCACCTCAACTGGCTCCTTTCGACGTGAAGGAGCAGCGGCTCTACTCCGAGCTCCTCACGGATGACTGAGCTTCTCACCCTATCTCTAAGGGAGACGCCAGCCACCCTCCTGAGGAAACCCATTTCGGCCGCTTGTACCCTATCAAAGATAGTACAGAAGAAAAGATGATTCACTTTGTAGCTAAAACAGAGACCTGAACACAAGATGAAAAGAGGAGCTGCAGCAGTGAGAGACAGATGTGTAGTACAACAAAAATATAGTGTAACCATGTAAACCTATTCTGGTACAACCTTAAAATACAATTATGAACCTGAAAATGAGCATAATATGGCTTCACCTTTAACATTTAACACTCACTGCTTCTAGCTTCCAAAATGTAAAGATGTGGTGCTTTTGTCTTTTTTATCACTGTAAATTTAACATCTTTGGGTTTTGGCCGCTAATGGGCATTCTTTACTAAATTATTTTCTGATATTTTATCGAGAGAAAGATTAAAGGAATACTTTGCCAATTTTAAACCAGCTCTGTGTCATTTAAGTGTGGACAGTGTGTGCAGATGAATGGTGTTTGAGCTCCCCGCGGAGGTCCGCCGAGATCCCTGTTGCATTCAAATCAGCAAAGTAACCCTTTAATTGAACAAATATTCAACAGTTTATTAATAAAGACATACTTGCAGCTGAAACTGTATCATTCCTTCCGTAATGTGATGGAATTCCTTTTGAAACATGAATGTGCTGCCGGACATAATACAATGACTGATCAATCCTTTTTCTTTGTTTCTTTGTGTAAGGTTTTTATTTAATGGTCTGGCTGCACGAGGTAACATTCTGGTGTAGGAGAAAAAAAACGCTCTAGCTTGGTTGTATTTCTTTTAACCAATTACAATCGTCTTGGGCGCCGCTAAGCCCCGGTTGCAGCGATGGTGCCCTTGTAAAATACAGTAGCCTGACATCTGGCACCGGATGAGCAGGTAGCTATGGAGAGAAAGGCAGTTAGATTTGCTAAGACGTAAAGGAAGGCTAGATTATTAAAAACCTTTAGATTACTTTATTGGTTGGATTATTAAATTACACCCCATAGTGAATCATAGCTTATATTTATTTTTCGTATTGTCAACATATCTCCATTTTTCCAAGGACACAGTTAATCCTGCAAAGAACAGCTTTAGGATGCTGGTTTGTGGAGTAAATTTATCTCGATGGCTTTCTATTCACATCTCCATCCTCTATTTTGTTGAATTCCTCATTCTCTTTGTTCCTCTCTCGCCTCTCTCCTTCTCTGTTCACCACTACCATTCTTGTCCTGTAATGATTTAGGAAACGGCATTTAATCAGTCTGAAAACAGAAGCACTAATCTCTGAGTAATGACGCTGAAGCGTCCCCCAAAACTTACACACACCGTTGCTCTCTGGTCCTCATTCAAGTTTCTTTGCATTTCAGCCTGGAGACTGGGGTGGCACTTACTCCTGTGAACTCCGGCCTCCCCTGTTCTCATTATCACTTCCTCCATACAAATACACACACCCTCTTCTCACCAATCCACTTCTTCCCACTCTGTTCCGCCCTCTCTGTCAATTTCTTCTCACCAAAGACTACTGTCTGACTCATGCCCGGCCTCTTCTGCGGCCCTTACTTCCATCCTAATTGTCTGACTCCCACTGGCACTTTGCACAGTGTCAGACTCCGCTCTCAGCTCCGAACGCATACTTCTGCCTACGCCTACCGCCCCACATTTTACCCAATTCATTCCTCTTTTTTAGGCAATTTTTTTCCTCATAAAATAACTATTTGTGCACTTGTTGGTGTAAGGACATTCTACATGTGGGTATGTAGCTTTTTATGGTGACAAATCTCCCTGTATCTTGGTATCAGTGAGCTGTGAGAAGTTACAAGTTCAGTTTAAATTTTTAACTGTTTAACTACAGAAAACCACAGCGCTGCTTCTCAGTGAGCTATCAAAACAACAACACAGGGTTTGATCGCTCAGTACACCAGAAATGCGTACACACAAAAAAGCTAGAGGTGAGAGAAGCTGTTTTCTCTCTGGCTGGATTGACACCATGCTGCATTTTAATGATGTGTTTTACCACATTGTGACAGTTGCTTTAGCTTTTCTGTTTTGTATTGCTGTCTTGTGTCTGCTTCTTGTTTCTTATTGAGGATGAGATTCAGCTCCAGCTGAAAAATGATTGTTTTTGCACATGCAAAATTATCCTTAGATTCTTCCAAAGCAATTATGTATCACATTTTTACAGCACAGTCTTACTTTATAAATTAGAAAGTATACTGATTGACAGGCTGCTTTTGATCTCCTAAAAATGCAGCTATAGTGACAACTTGCCAAGTTGAGATTTTACATTAAAAACATAGAATGATGATCTTGTGAAAATACAACACATTGTTAAAGATTAACGCCCCAGAGTTATTAATATTATCTTTGGACACCCCACAAGAAAAAACATCCCACACGACATGTGGCTGGTGCTAATCGCTCAAAATTTGATTGGATACATTTTTGTTGACACCCTGAGTTCAAACATAAGTCATTGAACATAAAAAAAATGTATATGAAGAGAAAAGAGGGATTTTGATATTTAATAAAATCCTATATTTTGCATATAACTGAAGGATTAACACAGGGACACATAATTAGGACTATATTTCTGAATACTTCTTCCACTACTGTCTTTGTGTACATGCCCGCTCAGCTCTCTACCTCCCCCTGCAGGTGAGTCCTTTCCAGAGAATGGCCGTAGCCCGGGCTCTGTCTCCACGCAACACAGCTCCCCACGCAGTGACTTCACCTATGGCAACAGCACCAGCACTACCCAGGCACCCAACGCCAACATGGGCAACCCAACCGCCGCTTCAGACAGGACGTCGACCCCCAACACACAACCCAGTGATGTCATCATCAATCGAAAGGAGAGCGAAGGCTTCGGCTTCGTCATCATCAGCTCGCTCAACAGGCCCGAGGCGGCCGCCACCAACAGTAGGTCCAGTGATTGTTTTGGTGGTATTTTATGGAGTTAAATTGATGCTTATGCATCATCACTCATCCTCTACTCTGCATAACAAGCGCTTCAGGTGTTACACCCCGCATGAAAGCTCTCAGACACATATAAACTACCAGGTAAACTCAATACAGTATAGTGTCAAGATATGTGGCAAACTTAAGTATAAGAAGAGGCCATGGCTCAATAAAATATGAAGCACCTCTCATTCTGTCTCCTCAATTATGCATGCCCTCCCACGGCACGTCAGTTACACACATCTCTAGATTCCTGCCGTCAGCATCAGTGCATCACCCACACACATGGAAGAAAAAAAATATATATCTGGATGCCTTACGTAAGCCTGGGGTGAATAGCAAAGTGAAAGAGACAGAGACATATTCAGTCAGTCAGTCAGTGAGTGGTGTGTGAGCACAGACAGGCGTAATCCTCCAACCTGCTGCTGAGCGCGTCTTTACCTTCAGCGTGTTGTGTGTGTGAATCCTCCAACAGCTGTGCCGCATAAAATTGGCCGCATCATCGAGGGCAGCCCGGCCGACCGCTGCGGGAAGCTGAAGGTGGGAGACAGGATACTGGCAGTGAACAGCCAGTCCATCGTCAACATGCCGCACGCCGACATCGTTAAGCTGATCAAGGATGCGGGCCTCAGCGTCACCCTGAAGATTATACCGCAGGAGGGTAAGAGAACACGTGGACACACACCCGGCACATGGCCGTGATAGATGAGAACTTAAAACTGTAATACTATGCAAGACAATGATTTATGACAGCAATTGATTTTGCTCCATTAAATCAAAATTAAAAAGTTGTAATATGAGTTTTGCAAAATGTGATTCTTTCTAGATGAACTGTCACTTGTCACATTCATGAGTGGTGTTCTCCTCCGGTCTGCATGTTCTCTTCACTGAATCAACACTTTTGCATGGAAATGCTTGAACAGAGCTGCTGTCTATTACTGTGGTTACATTAATACAGAATATACAATGACTATGTTACTAAGAAATGGGTGTCATGTCAGTTTCTTAGGGATTCTTGTATGCTGCATGCTCAAGTCTCTTTGGCCACCTAGATCAGAATGCTGGCTTAAAATAACTAAAGCAAGCAAGACTAGCTTTATTTCTAAGACTGAGGAATGACTTTCACACCTTTTACCTACGTTTCAGTTTTATGCCTTCACCTTCATGAACATTTAAAACCTTCTTATTTAGAGATACATTAAAGGTACTCTAGGGAGGTTAGTTCTCCAGTCCTCAACTTTACTCTTTTGGTTCACTCTCACCACTCTACTAGTGTCGTTTTTGGCCACAGCAGGCCCGTTTTCTGTAAAGAACTCTGTATACCTGCTTGACCTGCTCAGTACCAAACAGCAGACAGATTTACTGATCAGCTGGTGAACTAAGTGGAGCATTTGGCAGCTAAAGAGCCAGATATTGGTAGCTTGGTTGAGGTAGATTTGACCCAAACGGAGCTTGAAGAAGGTTAAATATTGGACTTAGATTTAACAGGTGGACAGAAAAACATGACTCCTTCATGTCTGCCCGATGTGTATATAAGAAAACTGTTTGCTTACACGTTCGCAATATAAACTTTATAAGGTGATAATGTTGTGTTCACAGGTTGCTGGCTGCCCCCAAGTGGCCAAAAACATTTTTTCATGCAGGTTAAAGACTTTTACTTTTGTGCTTCTTTTTGAATCCCAGAGAGCAGCAATCCCCCATCAGCCCCTAGCTCTGAGAAACAGAGCCCCATGGCCCAGCAGCACAGCCCAAAGACCCAGCCAAGCACCGCTGCCTCACTGCCCAACCCAGCAGTCACAGAACCCAACCCTTTGGTTAACCAGCCCAATCCCATGCCTCACCAGAGCCCTGTGACCCAGCTGCCCGCCCCTCCTCCTCAGACCTACACCCACGAGAGCAGGTAACACTGTTGATAAGGATCTCAGGTTACAGAGCATGACAAGTTCTTCTCAAAGTGGCAGCAAACAGTTATAATGAAAGCTGTTTCAGCCTCACGCTGTGTTACAGTGTCACATTTGCAGCTGTCTTGATTTTCTGATGCAGTGAAGCATTTTTTTATAGACAAGCCCTCTATCTGTCTCTGGGGCAAACACTGTTTCTCTGAGAGTGCAGGTATGAGTGAATCAGATACTTCTGTCCCCATTCTCTCAACTTTTCTTTAATTTTTTTAATCTTGTCATCTATTGTTATAGGTTCTTCCACTTTTTCTATCTCACTTTCTCTCTTTAGTCATCTTTCACCTTTCTCTTTCTCTTCCTCTCTTTCTTGTATAACATCGCTTAACTCTGAAGGACTGCTAAATTATTTACATAAATTCTGTCTTTATAGAGATCTGTTGAATTTTTTACCAACTACTACAGGGGTCCAAAATCTACAATGTCATTGCATTTCCCCTCAGCTTTATACAGTGCCCCAATCACTTTGTACTCAGCATCACCAGTCTCTGAGAGAACTTGTTGTTATCATAAACATTTTATGTGATGTGTGAGGGAAAACAGCTTTAATTTCCTCACTTAAGTCATGTTTAATGGCTGTCAGTGCTAACCAAAACAAGCCGTCTCTATCAGACACAGCAGTTTGCCAGAAAGCATTATTTTCACAGCACGCTAAGTGCACGGAACATAACACAAGTAATGTAACATATCCAAAGATAATGATGACAGGAACATAAATCCGCCTGGATGTTCTTCCTTCATTCTGATTGGTCTGTTAGTTACAGGTCAGAGGTGAAAGCAAGGCAAGATGTTAAACCAGACATCAGACAGCCGCCATACACAGATTACCGACAGCCGCCGGTGGACTACCGGCACCCTCCTGTGGCAGACTACAGGCAGCCACCCACGTTGGACTACAGACACCCGCCACTGCTCGACTACAGACAGCTAGCTACTGACACCAGGCAGTTCACCATCCCGGACTACCGAATGCCACCAGTTCAAGTAAGGATGTGAAGATGTGATTCTTATCTAGAGCCCTACTGATCTTTGAGGTTGATAACAATATATATATTTGAGAATAAGGAGATAAGATCATTTAAAGCTGCATTAATCAATATATTTACATTAACAATGGATCAAATGACTATGTCTGATGTGAAAGTTGCTGCTTAGTAGTGATGCACCACCGAGAATTATCACCCCACTCTACACACTCCTTTAAGTCCTTCATGCAGAAAACCATTGATGATGATGGTCATGATTTGGTTTTACGGCCTGCAATTTTACTGTTTTAGTTTACTCTCACGGCTCATATCAAGCATTTCCAGCAGCAGCAGGCAGCAGTCTTCACTATGTACGCTGTCCAGTACCAAACAGCAGACAGATGAAGTTAGCAACCAGCTGGTGAACATAGTGGAGCATTTAGCAACTTAAGAGCATCGTGGAGACCAAAACAATTCATCGGTTGGCCAGAAACTGAGCCTGCTAGACGTGTAAATAGGCAGCTGTTTGCTGAAACGTTATAAAGCAAACAAAAAGCCACAACTTCATGAAGAAAAACTATGTCAGTGTTGTGTTTACAGCTTGTTCCACTGCCCTCAAGTGGCCAAAACATTTATTAATACTGCTTTACGTTTGGTTATTAAAGAATAGTGACCTGCATATGTGCTGAGCGGGGCTTTTTACAGCAAGAAAATAAACTTGTCAGTGCTCTCTGCTGGAAAAAAGGATGTAATGATGACACTGTTTCTAAAGTACCACAACATATTTTTGGTAACTGTTACTTCTCGTTACTTATTGGGCAATATTTGTGCCAATGTATCTGTGATAAGCTAATATCATCTAATTATATATCTATACATTAATTCTGCAGTGCAAGTGCTTCTCTAACAGTTTTTACTGATTTTGTTTAGTTTGCACTGACCTGATTTCTTCATTTTGTAGCCTCATTGTTTTAGTTGATATGGATATACAGTGAAGTTTTGACTCCAGACTACCCCCTAATTACTTTTGTGTATATACTGTATTCATATATTTCTACTTAGAGCTGACACTGTCTGCCTAAATTTATTATTACTCTGTGTTACATTATTTCCCAGCCAACAGGAAGTCAGGCATGGAGAGAAAAATGTAAGACTGCATTTTTAGAGAGAGCCTGACTCACAATCTTTACTTCATTTTCCCCTTTGGTGTTGTTTGTGATAGTAAAACTAAGCATACAAAGTGCACATCTGACAGATACTGCTGGATACTTAAAAGAAAATATTTTTTATGTTTATCTCTTGAGCAGCTCCCTTGTTTACATGTATACATTTTATATATAATAAGGTGATACTATCATTCTAGGCTGTCTGTTATTTACTTTCCATTTTCTCAATTTTTCACTTCTTTGCTGAGTCCTGAGACTATTTTCTGCAGTAATGGCCCATTCTCTCCTCCGATAACATCGACTCTAATCACATCTGATCTATGCTTGTCTCAGCTTTCACAGGACTTCGACTTTTTCACAGTGGAGTTGGAGAAAAGTGTGAAAGGCTTCGGTTTTAGCATCCGCGGAGGGCGGGAGTACAAGATGGACCTGTTTGTCCTACGCCTGGCAGAGGACGGACCGGCCATCCGCAACGGGAGGATGAGGGTAGGTTTGATGATGTAATTTCCTTTAAGTGAGCCACTACACCCCATTTAAAAGTTAAGCTGCTTTCTCTCTTCCTGGATTACATGGCAGAAGATCACTGTAATTGTCTGATGTTATCAAAGCTGCAACAGCAACTTTTTTTCAGAGCCGGTTAATACATAATCTGTCAGAATAACTCAGATATGGTTCGTCCTTTTCGTATCTGAGAGGTTTTTAGAAGTTTGTCTCCTCCCAAGTTTGCATTTAGTAGCAGATAATATTCAGAAAGATAAAGATAGATAAAACTTTTAAGTGGGCCAACTTAAATTGTACTTTGCTGTTTGCATAGCTGCACACTTCTCCCTCTAGCTATAGTTGCTTCTGTACTACTGGTCAGAGAAAGCAGTCACGTATTTTCAGAATTTATAAATATGTAATAAAATATACTATGAAAATTGAAATAAAGCCCTTGACTCCACTGCTGTGTAAAGTTCCCCTCATTTGCTCCATGTGCTTTGCTGCTAGCATCATAAATTGTAACTTCCACACTAGCTTTTCACGTCTTTCTTGATCTCCTACTTTCTCTTTTTCTGTTCCTTGCATGTTCTCTGATCTTTATGTCTGGAGCTGGTAGCATCAGTCTGCTTTACATTCATTATATGTGATGAACCTGTCAAAGATAATGTGTGCAAAATGCCCCCGGGGGAGATATTACTTTCCCTCCTCGTTGGTGTAGTCGATGGAGTCCAGTGGGCCTTGATGCAGGTGGAAGAGGAGGAGGGAATCCCTCTTGAGCTCCACTTAAATTCCACATACAAGCTGCTGTGAAGTCTGATCAGCGGTGGAAGAAGTATTTGGATTTTTTACTTAAGTAAAAGTATCTAAACAATTATCAAAAAATACTCCTTTACAAATAAAAGTCCTGCATTCAAAACCTTATTATCTGCTACTAAATGTGCTTTCAATGTGGCCTCTGAGACTCTTTTCCTTTCTCTTGTCTCCTTCGTACTGCATGGACTGCTTTAATGCCATTATCTGTGCTTGCTTGTTTGTGTGCCACTTCTTTGAATGTTAACCCTTTTTGCTTAGGCCTGCTGTTATTATAGATGTAATGTAACTCATTTTAATATGTTAACCATTGTATTTTAGGATGCCTATTGTCAGCTGGCCGAGGACTACAGCTGGAAATTAGCCGTTGAGGCTAAAGTTGCTCCTTTTACTGTATAGTTAATTAAAGGGGACTGTCCACGGCATTATAAACTAATAAACTAAACTACATTAATAAAAATGCAAGCTTTTATCAGCAAAATGGGCTTTAAGTATTGAACGTAAAAGTAATTATACTTCAGACAATACAAAACAATACATTATTTCATATTTTAGAAATTAGATTGTTCATACTGATGCATCAATGTCTAAGTAGTATTTTAGTGTTGTAGCTGGTCGAGGTGGAGCTAGTATGTTTAACAATGTCATATACAGTTTGGTATTTTAGTCCAGGGGTTCCCACCCAAGGGGTCAGGTCACAAAACCGAGGGGATGTTAAATGGTTAATGGGGCTTGGAAAGAAGACATTTTGCTGCACAAAAGTGCGTGTTGACTTTTCTCTAATCTTAGTTTTTTTTGTAAAATATTGGATAATTTCACCTCGGTGGGCTGTATGTTTGTTGTAAAATCTCAACCTGAAAAGTAACTACAGCTGTCAAATAAACTCAGTGAAGTAAAACAGCTAGAATATTTCCCTCTGAAATGTAGCAGAGTAGAAGTATAAAGTAGCAAGAAATACTCAAGTTACTTTTCTCCACTGAGTCTGAGTTGTCTCAGATGGCTGTAACCCTGCTGGTAGGATACTGCTGTTAAATAGATTTTAGAGAACAAGGTGCAGAGAACACTTTGATCCGTCTTCCAACAGTCCTTGATCCATACTGCCGGATGCAGAGAGGAATCAATCTACATTTAACTTAAGTAAATGTAAGAAATTGGTTAAAAAGCAATTTGACATGCCTGTCACTTTGAATTTGAGTGGCACTTTGACACTTTTTAAGATGCAGGAACCAAAAGCTCACTGGTATTGTGACTCCCTGCAGTCTCATTTTGACATTTTGAGTTTAATCCAGGTCATTCCTTCTTAACAGGCACTTTGTCACATCTTCAAGAAGGAAACAAAATATATACTTTGACCCTGCTAGTCACACACAAATCAGTAAGGAGCACTAACCAACTTCTAACAGCCTTTTTTAGGTCCAAGTGGCAGTGTAGAGGCTTTTAAGAAAATTGTATGAAGTGATTGGTTATTACGGATAATCATTCAGCACATTTAATTACCTCTCTAAGCATAAAACCTTCAATAAAAGACAAAGTTGTGCATGGGCATCGGCTGCAATAGAAGCCGTTTCCTGCTTCATTTCCACGTCACACTCCCTGTGCTCAGCATTCACGTGCCGTCCATTCAACTTCAGTTCCCTCTTTATTAAAGATGAAAATGGAGATCACTCTCCTCTGCTGTAATGAGGTGAGGATTAATGATCGAACCGTCTTGCCTTCCACCTCTCTTCAGACCACTGTAATGACACCTAATGACTCCCTCTCTCTTGACTCGCGTCCGCTCCTGACTTTCAAATTACCCCTGCCATCACCGGAGGACTTCTCCATTTGTAAGTGTAATTGACCGGCATGTTTTGTCCTGCTCCCCATGAATCCTCCCCATTAGTCAACCTCGGAGCTGTCTCTCGAAGAGCTGAGACGTGAGAGTCTTGAAGGAGGGAGGACTGACATTTGACCTATTCACATTGTCACCTAAAGGAGAGATGGTTAACTGAGCTGCTGCAGTTAGCTGGTTTGAAATGGGCAGGTTATTGATAGGACACAGTGTCTTAACATGTTCCATAACAGCCCCGTGAGAAGGGGTCCGCCGTAATACCATCCAAATTACGGCCCCAGTTAGTTATAACCTGACACCAGTTCATGGCTGGTAATGCTTATTAGCGCTTACGGAAGCTCGTTGGAAAGCCAGTGAATTATAGATCCATAGTGATCCATATAAATCACTGTCATCTATTATAAAAGAAGCTTGTTAATATTCAATTACGTAGTGTAATGTAGTGTGCTCCTTTTGAAAAAACCTCAATCACTTAATCGTAGCATGTATGCAAACACCTTCATTAATCTGCTCGTCTTATTTTTTTTAACCTTTGTGAACTTAAGCAGTAGGTTTATGCAACAATATGGCACCTAATATATGTTATTATGCTATTCATTATTTCTACAGTTTACACATTGCAAAGGTCCTTACATGCTGTTCATACACAAAAAAAAAGTATAAAAGAACATCTTTTATTTTTATTATGTTCCAGATGTGAAGTGGTGCAGAGCAGGTTAGCTCTTTCAATTTGGTTTCGCCCAATGCTTCACAGTAACCGGATAAAGAGCTTTAATGATACTCGGCTTCAGTCCTGATCCAGTGCTTGGCTGCTCTGTCGTCACACAATGTTTATCAATGACTAAACAATGTTTCTTAAAGTTGTTTGCAGCTAAAAGACGACTTTCTTCCTTCCGAGGCCAAACTTTGTCTTTATGGACCTGTCTTTGTGCAGAAGGGGCGTTATCATGCAAACTGTTGCCACAAAGCCAGAAGCACATTGTTGTCTAAAATAGCATTGTATGGTGTAGCATTTGATTTCCTTTACTTTAACTAAGGGCTCCAGTCCAGGCCATAAAAAGCCACCCCAAGCCAAATATAGAAACAAGTATGTGGACACCCCTGTCCATATAGTCTAGTTTTTTATCAGTCTATATCCACGACGTTCCACTTCCAGGATTGCTCCGATGTCGCTGGAAATTCCGCCGGATGTCACTCTTTTAGGCCAGATGTCTGTTACCTTCCGTTTTCTTTGTGATGGAATTGACAGTTGACAGATATTTACAACTTCTTTTATTCTCTGTCCCACACTTCCTGGCATCCAGGTTGGGGACCAAATAATTGAGATCAATGGAGAGAGCACCCGGGACATGACCCACGGCAGGGCCATCGAGCTGATCAAGTCTGGAGGCAGACGCGTCCGTCTCCTCCTAAAGAGGGGTACGGGGCAGGTCCCAGAGTACGGTAAGTACCTAAACTTAAGTAACACAACTTTCTTTGGCTTCAGGATCATTTTTTACCTCTCTCTTAACTCATAGATTGTTGTTCTTCACTGTCTTAATATCACTTTAACTCTTGATAACATTGTTCTGGCATGCATCTATATTCATGTTATATCTTCAGTCTTTATATACTCGCTAGATTCTGTATTTCACTATGCTGTCAAAAACCTAATTATATTTCTCTTCTTTCTTGACTAACACTAGTTTATCTTCTGTCCATTTCAGTGACCTATCACTAATTGATTGGTCTAGGTTGTTACTTCCCCTTCTATAGGAATGGTATCTTCCAGTCTCTCCATGTGCATGAAAAGTGACAAGCATGGCTCCCCCTATTTCTTCCTAATGGGCCCCTCTAAAGACACGGTTTGTGACCATACGAATGTTTTTCTCTTCACGTAACCCTGGCTTTCTGTGCTGTGGTTTTGTGTGTTGTTTTGCTGTAACAACCTGTTGAAGATGCACTCAGCACTTTCATATCAAACAACTTGTCTTATAACCTTGGACACTCCAAATACGGTTGAAGACTTAACTTTTTGCCTTAAGGAATAATCAACAAATATCGCTACAAGCTGCAGGAGGTTGTTGAAATTAGTGAACATAACTCTCCTCCTAACCAAAAGATAAATCAACAGCTACCTACAGGGCCAAAAATATAGCAATACCAGCATCCACCCTGAGTCAGCCAGAGGAGATGAACGTGAAATATTTCGACAGATTATTCACCCAATGAAATCCCGGCGCAGCACAAACTGAGCCTGGATGGGGACATTTATTTTTGTGACACCATGATAATAAAACTCTGATGCGTCACTCACACTTCTGCACCAGCATGACGCTCACTTTTCAGAAAGTTGTTTTAGGGTAACGCCGCAGCACTTAAGCCCCCAGTGATGTAAAATGATCAGTGTTTGGCCTTGGCAGTCACCATCCAGCCCTTAACCACGGGAAATAGAGGGTGATGTTGTTTCCCCATGTTGGCCCTTTTTCTGCCAGCCTTCTTTTCCAGCCAGGGATTTAATCTCTCTGTGTGGAAGGATTTTGTAATTCTTGCCTTCAGGTGGTTCTTCAGCCCTGAAATATGCACACAGGGAGTCTTACTGTGGTCCTTCATCATTAGAGATCGTTTGTGTTCCCCTGCTGCCTAAAAGCAGAAGCAGCCTTTTAACCCACATGTTGTGTTCTGTGTGGGCTTGCTTCAGCATTTCATCACTCGCAGTTTACAGGCACTTTATTTGCATAGTGGAAGGTTATGCAAATCATCTATGGTGATTAATTTGGCAATTGAAAACATTAGCATAGTAGTGTTCAAAGGATAAAGTTATTTTTGTTTCTTGTGTGCTTTTTAGGAACAGCTGAATGCAAAATAAAGAACAAAGTGTTAAGAATATAAGCAGTGTAATGTTTGCATTTAAACATATGGTTGTGGGCATGTGCATGAATATTATTGTGTGCCTGCCTGTGTGTAGCATTGTGTGTGTTTTGTGCCTCCATCTAGTGTTCGATCTTCAGATCCAGGGCACATATTTATCAAAGGCCTGAGATTTACACTTAGGAAATTAAGAATGCTAAAAAAACATAGTAGTTGAAGTATTTCAACACTTGTATCAAAGTGACACTACAGCAAACTAAAGAATGACAACCCATAAATAATCACATGTATAATCAGAGGAAAAGCCAATAAGACACTAGGATTTAGCCATGTTCTTTTTTTGAAATAAGTCTTAGTCTGATTTTTAGGGTTTTAAGTTAATTCAAGATATCATTACTTTAGTCACTTCAATCTTTTCTTCCAAGTAGACGCACACACTCCATGCCCCCAGTTCTTAAGGCAAACTTTCTATTAAAAATGTATAGTTTCTCAAGCCCAAACAGACATTAGACAAGTAATGTTACCCAGATTTGACAAAGCTACATTCACAACTGTTTTCACAGGCTGAATCGTACTTTCTAGTATACTCCGGTGCTGCATGGGAATCTGCTTATAATTGGGCCTTTTGGCGCCGGTGTAGCTAGCTTCATCTTTGCCCACTGAAAATGACTGATGGCCGAGGGACCGAGACTCATCGGTGCAGAAACAGAAGCTTACGGTCCGTGAGAGTGGAGAGTTGTGGAGGAGCGTGCTGTAGATTCACTGCAGCTGCTACACTGGATACAGACTTCTTTGGGCTTAAGAGAGAGAGAGACACTCTGCCCTCAAGGTTTTCATTCTCGCTAAAGCACCCCCCTATTGGGCACATCATCCATTTCATTAAACCTGTTTTCGATTTTCCGCCAGGGTTTTAGATTGGCCGGGGCTTTAAAGAGAGCTATGGGAAGCAGATTGATGTTGTCTAAAAGTGGTGGTGCCCTGTGACACGTTCGGAAGTAGGTTGTAGTGCTGCTCTGATATTTACTTTAATGCTTTTAGCTTGTAGAGTAGGAGTTATTGCTGTGTTGATTTTTGTTTTGATTAAGTGGTTGGTTGTGCAGTGGCATGCGTGCAAGTTTTCGTGTGTGTGCGTGTGCGTGTGCGTGTGTGTGTGTGTGTGCGTGTGTGTGTGTGTGTGTGTGTGTGTGTGTGTGTGTGTGTGTGTGTGTGTGTGTGTGTGTGTGTGTGTGTGTGTGTGTGTGTGTGTGTGTGTGTGTGTGTGACTGAGATTTTCACATTATTGACTGTGTGCGTGTGCTTTCCAGATAATGCCGCCCCATGGGATGCCTGCCCTTCAGCCTCCCCAAGCCTGTCGGAAGTAGCCCCTCCCATCGACAGCCTTTCCATGTCATCGCCTTCATCTCATCTGGCCCTGGCCCCCGACCCACCTCACCTGCCGTCTCTGGACGTCCCTCAAGAACCGGTGGCACGAGACAGCTGGACGGAGCGTTCAAAGAGCCCCCAGAAGGCAGAGCTGCTGAATCCAGATCCGATCAGCCAGGGGAGAAGAGCAGCTACAGCCGGCGGGAGCGGCAGAGCCAAGAAGGGGGGTGGCAGGTCCACCCACAAGGGGCACAGGGTTCAGCCCGCTACTGAGGGGGAAGTGGGCAAGGAGTGGCAGAGCGGGGAGCTCAAACCTTCCAGGAGCACCAGAGGGAGGTCCAAGGAGAGAATTACTGAGGACAAAAGAGAATCCACCGATTCTCCCTGCAGCTCCAAGCTCCCGCACACTAACGGCAACAGCAGGGAAGATGTGGAACGTTACGGTGGAGGGCAGCAGTTGGAGTCGGAGCAGAGCAGACCCAGGCCCAGGGAACTGGACAGGGGCCTGGGAGAGAGCCGGCCCAGCCTTCCCAACAAGAGCACCAGCAGCGGCAGCGCAGCAGGGAGGAAGGCCACGGTCTCTCCTGGGCCTTGGAAGATCCCTGGATCAGACAAGCTGGCCAGCACACTGCACACAGGCACATCCACGCTGAGCAGATAACACCGCGGCTCCAGCAGAAGACAGTGGCCACACTCATCTAAACTAAACCACCACATGTGGACGAAACCACCATCCTCACACCTTCCTGTGCTCCTTTATCCCCCCCCTCCATCCCGTTCTACCATAGACCACAGAGCCCAAAACCAAGGGGGGCAGGGTGATCTGGACCACGTGTTTTTAGAGTTTTATTTATGATATTGTACTCTAAATTATTTTGAGAAATATTTTACACCCACCACCTTAAGAACTGGAAAATCATCCACTTTAAAAAAAAAAGAATGGAAGATCAAGTAGAATGTGTGTTTAGCGTGGCGCGGAATCATTTGGGGGGTAAAAAACTTTAAAGAACTCTATTTTGAGTTCTCCTCAAGCAGAACTGGGGGACAAACTTGCAAATATAGACAACTGACAGGAAACAACTGTCAATTGTGATTGGATTTTTTATACATATATATATATATATCTTCACAATGGAGTCTGTTTTATGAAATGGAATGTTAAAAAGAAAGTTTGCCTGTTTTTGATGAGAGCGAATGGAACAAAGAGTGACAGCAGAGATGAAATCTACTCATCAACAGAACTTTGCCTTAACAGAGACTGTATGGGCCTGAATCTATCTTGAATCTACCAGATGATTATAGACATATATATTATAATGAATATGAATATGTGGGATCATTTTGTAAATAAGATCATCTTTAAGAGAACAGAATCTTAGTTGAGCATGATGGAAATTCTAGCCCATGTGCGACATGGAGCAGAATTTTCACCACACCAACTTCTCCCTCTTCTACACTCCCGTTCAGCCCTGTGATTGCAGTTTGGGCTCTCTGCAGGCCTGCTGCGGTTGTTTTCACGATAAATTTGTGCTTGAATCATCCCGAGTTCAGCAGGGTTGTCATGTCAATCCATTTTTTTTTTCATTTGCTGTGCTTAACGAACAAAGCAATCGGCGGCAGTGGTGTCCAGCCGGACGGTAAAAGGAGGAGCTTGCATGATACCGACCGAGGGGCAGAGTGCCTTAGACTGACAGAGAAGTTGGCTTTTAAGTCAAAGGTTCAACTCCAAACCACTTAAGAGGGTTCAAAACAGGCTGCTATACAACATCAACTTTACAGATATAAATAATAAACTGTATTTTTTCAGATACAAGTGGGATAAAGTGAAATATATAATTTATTCCACAGGCTTATGTATGAAGGAAGTCCATTGTCAGAGGTATTGACGATCTTTATTTGTGCAAGTGGTTCATTTTGGGTCATGATAGTTTTCATTATGTCTGACACTAGTCATTTCCATGAAGAATTTCTCATATGAGATGGTGTATTCAAATGTCAGCACAGAGCAGAGCTTTGCACCCAGAACAAACACTACTAAAATCTGATATTAAGTCATCAAAGAATCAATCTCACTTGTCAAAAGCTTGCACGACTAACAAACTGTGACCTGAACAAATGAATGCCCTCGATTTGAAAATGAAACATGTCCAGATTGGCTGAGAAGAGGTTGCACCTGTCACAGCAACTGTCAGCGGCTGAATTTGATTTGTTTTATGTGAACCAGTCTACACTGTGTGATGTTAACAAGTCCATCTCCATGCCAAACTCCCTGTAGATTAGATACATTTTTAGGATACCTGCCCCAGAATTGCAAACTGTTTGAAGGCTTTGTGCTACATATACAGGTGTACATTTATGCAACCTGACAATTGACCTTTCGCTAAACCGTGCCCCCCTTAGTTGCTGTTGCTATGCCTGTCAAGCTTTCTGGCACGACACATGCAGTTTACAGTGATAACGGTGGCAGATTTACAACTCGGAATTGTTCATAATATTTGAAAAAATGGGTCCTTGTTTTCAGACAGAAACTGACGATTTTGGCAGCTGAAAGGGCAACTGTCACTGGCAGATTGTATCAGCTGTAGCTAGCCAGCTAATTAAGCTAATGTTTAGCTCCATGAGTTGGCTGGAAACTATGTCTCTGGCTGACTTTTTAATGTTTCCATCTGACTCATTTTAAAACACAAATCTTGCAACAAAAAAAGGATCCTAAATATCTACTTGATGGCTACTTTTATGATATTGTGCTGAAAGGGTAAAGCTCATGGATGTGTTATATTAGCGGTAAAGCTACATGTCCCAGGCAAAACGTTAGCATCCTCACCAGTTGATGAGCATGTAGTCTGGTTCAACAGAAGTATATTTCCGGATAAAGGATGTCATTGTGCAATAAGGCATGCCTGCTTGGTTGTTGGTTCTGCACAGTTACCTTTGTTTATTTTATGTGGCGTTTTCTTTTGCGGGGTTCAAATGTTCCTTCCCGAGACTATTTTGCAGAGCCACCGTCGCTGCGTCCGGAGTATAGCGCCGCCCAAGACGTTTGTGATTGGTTTAAAGCAATGCAAACAACCCAGAGCATTTTTTTCTCCTATCATAGGATGTATCTGTGGTGTAGCAGCAAGACCTTAGACCACAACGCTGTGGAGGTAGGTCTGGCAATGCGGTCTAATGATCATATAGCGGACATGCATTGTTCTTTTAGTTCAGGGTACAGCTAATTGGTACTAGTATTTTAGTACTTAAAACATGTAAGATCAGACTGTTATTTCATTCTCATATAACACCGTTTGGCTGTTTTGTAATTGTATTCAACAGTATGTTTTTACTTTTAACATTACAAGAGAAAAGTCTTTTAGGATGAGGACTAACTGATGAAGTTGGCAAATGCTCTCTCAGGTAACACAGGCTGGAGTTGCTAGAATGTCAGTCCAATAAAGAGCAGGACTAGTGAACAAGCAGGACACGCTAACGATTGCAGCTCCCATTAAAGCAGACACCGTTTAGTCCTTTTCTTACACTTTAACTCCTGTGATTTGGGTTTTGGAAATGCTGAGAAAATGCTGATTATTACTTCTGCACACTGCTTCGAAATGTGGAGTAATCCAAAGCTTAACAGGTCTGCAGTGCGTAGTTACAGTTGCTAAGTTGTGATTGAACACTTGATGTTCGGGGCAGGGTTTTACGCAAACTCTCAATTTTAAGATCAACAAATCTTTTCAGCATCTGTACACTCTCTGCAGGTGTGACAACTCTGAGTGGCAATTTTTCCTCTGCATGAGCTGACAACAGAAAAAATAATCCCAGAACAAAAGTGTCTCCTTTTACCTACCAAGGGAAGTGCAAACAATGTAAAAGAGCACAGGGAGAAAAGTCATTATGTTTGCCATTGTAATTTCCAGTTACACAAGGAATAAGCTGCTGACTTTAAAGCACAATCAGGACCTTCAATCACTTGTAGATGGTGTGCAGGGGCAATATCAATATAATAAGAAAAGGGCCCAAAACTAAATTTGACATTTGTTAAACTAAAGTTTGCAAATTCTGCCTACATACCTTAACAGCAATCATACATCATTTGACTGGACTGCTTCTTCTTTTTTCTGTTTGACGCAAAAACAAAAAATGTGCGTATTTTTGCTCAACATTTGCACAACTCACTGCTTTCCACATCTGAGCTGTCTCCATTGAGCCAAATTGTAAGTAGTTTGCTGTGGAAAGCAAAAAGAACAAAAAAAAACATCTAGAAGTGTAAAAAAAATGTGCGTGTTAAAATAACAGCACGCGCTCCACCATAAACTCCCACCTAAGCGGCTCAGTATCACTGTGTAGTGTTATAGCAGTGTATAGACCCTGAACAAATATCTCTATAAATATGAATCTGTGTACTATTGATGGTCACAAAGACTAAGTGGAGCAACTATTTTTATGAAATGCAACACTATGGATATATTAACTTTTGCAAAAATCTTGTTTACCTGTATGATATTCTGAAACGCTGTCAAAATAAAAGAAAATCTTGACACAACATGAAAGATTTATTTGGGACAAGCTGCCGTTTGATTTATTATGGGGTGTCTGTTGTTAATGCGTACAATTCATATAAAAGCTTGTGGGTAATGCTTTACTTTATCCCCCCCCTGTTCCACATTTATAAGTGACACACTACATATAATGTAGATTTAAACTAGACTAGAAGACATCATACAACTGTTTTCACAGGCTGAGTTGCTACATCCTTTTCTGAGCTTTTAGCTAAATCTCATGGCCTTCATCGGCTGTGTGCTCTGTTAAATACTTAAACCATCATATTTCATGTTCATATACATGTTTTATATGATTACAACTTATTATACTATATTGTAAATAAACAAATATGCTCCTAATATCTCTTGAGTGTTATAAATCATTTTAAAAAATGATATACTGCTTATAAATGCTAAATAGAGTTTAAATAAATTGTTACCAGTACTTGTGTACTTGCTCACAAAAAAAACACAAAACTATTTGCATGAAGTTGTTCATAAAACTTATCTTCCTTAAATGTTTGTACTGTTGTAGTGTCACTATTTGGCCACATGGGGGCATCTGGTAAGCCAGATGAAATATAGCAGTTAATACTTACTAAAAAGGTCATGATTGATTTTTTTCAAGGAGAAAATAATATTTAATTAATGAATATATTTTCCTGTCAACCTTGTGCAGGTTGAACAGAAAATGGTTTTATGCTCTGTGTGCACATTCTCCATGTGTCCACTAGAGGTCAGTATCGACCAGGCATATATTTTCATGCTGCTTCGTTTCACAATAATTAACTTATGTAAAGTTATTGACAGACATTTCCTCTTACAAAATGTTATAGGGATTGTATCATCCAGTGGGATTTTATGATTCCATAAAAAGCGGAATTCTACATCATATTTTGATGCATACACTTTCAATTATACCTGCTCAAATAATGTATCTGTGCTCATGTGTCTCATGCAGACATTTACTCGACCTCCAACCTTTTCGACAGCTTTGGGAAAGTCAAAGACACTATTAATTACCCTTCCTCCTAAAGATTGCAATTTGTGTCGTGATTCATTTAAAATGGGATTTTACATGTTAGCAAACCTTAGACTTAATTTGATGCGTCTGAAGTGTGACTTTGTTTCTGTTTTGCCTCATATCTTGTTATTGTTATTTTAATATAGCATTAAGAAGGTGTATACATGCTGTATAGCTGCATCAAACAGACAGGAAAGAGGCACAAAAGAAGCACAGTGTGAGAGATGAAGTACTGCAGGAGCAGGAGAGCTCGTTCTCCTGCTCTAGCAGAGTCGGTGCTGGTTAGGGCTCCCAGCTCCTGGAAGCTCCTGGCTGGGGCCTGTATTCTCCACAGGGGCGAATCAATCCGGAGCTGTACTCATGTCTCCATCGGGAGAAAGGCAAGCTGATAGTACAGGCCTTTACAGACGGCTCTGCTGTTTCTGAGGAGACACCAAGGACATTAGAGCTGTAGAAACAACCTTCGACTTGTTCATCAAATGGCACTCCAAGGACATAACTCATAGTTTATACATTGTTGTGTTGAAATCAATTGCATAGCTATGCATGCAGTTTTATGAGTTGTAACGGTTCATAAGCTGCACAAATGACTGTTCACCTGGATGGCTCACATCACTGGATCTAACTTGCATCTGACAGCACCACACTGCCCTGATGTATCTCCTAGACACACTTATACAACTGAAAGCAGACATGACTCAGAGTTTCACAGCAGCATTTGATGGGATTGCTTTACCTCCTCCGCTGATGTCTCAGCCCCCCCCCCCCTGAATTGCTTCATCCTCATCAACACTAAACAACTTGCCAGTAAAATAACTGCAGTGCAGAGATAACACAAAGAAGACATCTCTGTATTGCACAAAAAAAAAAATCTTTTAACAGCACCTCCAGTGATCAAGGGTTTCAGTGTCTGGCTCTCGAATTGCCTCACCGTAGCCGAAACTTTGTTTTGCTGCATCCTGGCAGATTCCTCTGTACTATCTCACTGTCACCTCATTTGGACTGCTTCACGTGGGAAGCCAGAGAAGCTGTGTTTACAAAACAGGAGAGATCTATTCCCTTGTTATCAGCCAGATTTTCTACAGGAGTTACAGGAAAATAATCAACTCATTTGAGAGTAGCACAGGCTCTAAGAAGTCCATTTCATGCTCAGTAATGTTGAAACACAGTTTTAAGTGTATCACAGCACTGTCATGTCTGAATCCAAAAAGGCAAAATCCAGCAAGCAATAAAAGGAAATACAAAACACTAGAGGAAATTAAACACAAGACTAATATACACAAGGAAAGGAGTGCAGTAATGAGGGACAGGTGACATAAGGGCTGATGAGGAACATAGTATGTTGCACAACAAGGAGGCTGAGGGTTGTCCTGTTCCTGTGTGCTTTTTATTTTAAAAAGAGAGAGAGAGATTGTCCTGTTAAAGCAGGTCCTGTCAGCATGTGAGGGCCGCTTTGAGGTTTTTGCTCAAAGCCCAGTTTGCAGTCACATCTTTATGTATTCTGACACCCTGTATATAAATTGTATTTCCTTCAAATAGTTGGCATGCATGCGTGCGACCTGTTCTATCATCTGCAGAGTGGTGTTATCCTGCATTCATACTTTCACAGCTGTATAGATATTACATATTACAAATAGAGATTCATTTTGTCGATTATATTCAAGTTATGGCGCAGCTGTATTGCGAAAAGCAAACTCTGTGCCCTTCAGCCAAGTGCAGGGAAACTATGACTGTGAGACATAATCCAAGCTGTAAGGTGTGGAATAATGGCACCAATTGAAGTTTTAAATGTCCTCCAGGCAACAGACTGGAATAACCAATACGGTGGTTTTTGATGTCAAGTACTTGATATCTTTAATTATACATCAGTGCTTTGGAACCTGGGAGGCAAATGACCTGACCTTGCATGTTTTATGGGTGTCAATAAAAAGGGCCTGTCCTGACATGTTTTGTCTGCAGAATGAACAATGGGTTCAGTTTAAGAGCCATAGATCGTTTTGTTAGGAGATGGGATAAGGCTTATGTTTCAAATGTAGAGATACATAACTAAGCTGAGCACATTGAGTGGAACATGGATAATGTTCTGGGATTATCAAATTAATTTGTTTTTTATCTTGTTGTAGCCTATTGTTGATGTTTTATCCACTTGCTAGTGTGTTGGGTCACAATAGCATAGCATATATTTTGAGTGACATTATTTACAGGCTAATCGCTTTCTTTGATCCCAGTAGCCTATACATTGAGAGTAGGTTATACTATGAGTGGACATATGACAAAAGAATATGCCACTATCCTCATAGGCTATCTAAGGTGTTGCTTTATGAAAACTGCACAGCCTATTTTGCAACGCAAACCATTTAAACGTTAGGCCTATATTTCAGTGACATAATGCGTTTATGTTTGTGTTTGGCATGTGCCGAATTTATTTTTTCTGATAATTCAGACAGAACGCTTTCCAACGAACAACGACTCCATGCATATCATGCAAGCCACGTTAACTTCCGAGATTTTTGAATGAAATTTGGCGTGTATCGGCTGGACTAGACTAGGGGAGGGCCCACGGGCGGGGTGACGCGCTCTGCCCACTCAGTATCTTACGTTTGTGTGGCAGACTGGCAGTCTGTGTCTAGCTGCTGTAGTGACAAGACAGACAGCCAGTCAGCGGAGCCGTGGAAGTATCCAGCAGCCAGAGCCCAGGCAGTCGGTGGGAGAAGGAAGGGTATCCGCATCTGCCGCACCGCACAGCCGCCCGCACCAATCCATGTCCACGGTAGGAAGGATTTTAAAGTTTTTGTTTTATTAGTTAAACCGCTGGGGGCTTATTGTTTATCAGTATTTGGATATGAATTGTGGGAAGCCGTGTCGTGGCACGCCGCTGCAGTGAGCATCAACACGCCGGAGCTGAAAACGTCTCCGAGCACACTCAGTTGGGAAAATTCATAGTGTTTAGGATGTATTATCATTTGTTTGTCTCGGTCTAAATGTGGGAGTTTGTGTCATGTGGAAGCCGCCTCCGACAGCAGGGCAGCGGGTAGCGGCACAGCTCGAGCCGTAGTCGGCGTGGAGCAGCTGCGGCAAGCTAGCAGCCGTTAACACCACGGGAAGTTGCCTACGGGCTGTGGGTTTCAAAAGTACCTATTAACATTAAAAATGAAAATACGATATTTACAATTAAATCCTGTGAACACCCACGCGGGTGATTCAGTTATTCTGACTCAGGAAGAAGTCAATCACTTAATCTAAACACACCCACTCAGTCCTGGGAAGCGGTTTAGACAGAGGTTAGAGTTCCTCGGAATGACTCAGAAGGTTTTGCCAAACTTGGGTCTTGGTTTCACAGCAAGGACATAAGAAGTTTTCAGTAGGGCCTACTATCACTTACCATCAAATAGGCCTATACAATTTCACCTAGTTTCCTTAAAAAAATCGTACAAAAATATAATGGCCTATATCGAACAGTTTTCGGTCTATTTCATATTCCCATGCAAGTGTGTGTATATTTGTTTGATAATAAATAAGTAGTTGATTAATCAAATAATTGATAGACACAACATAAACGTATTTGATTGTTAAGCAAAAGTATAAGCTATCTACAACAGTCCCTGCTGAGATTCTGATGTTTTGTTGCCCAAACGACTAGACTAATAGAATAATTGGCATAATCCATAGCTGCAGACCAAATGTTGGTTGCCTACTTTTTTTTTTTTTTTTTTTTTCTTCCTTCACTTTTTTGTTTTTAATTTTGAAAGTTTTACCGGAAGAGGGATTTTAACAACGTTTCTGTTTTGACTGTATCGAATGGAGTGTTTAATTTCGCTACATTGTTTTTAACCGTCGTAGTGATAAATATTAGTGTTTTACAATGTGAAAGTGATAGTGAGTGGGTCCACATCAGACCACAGATACCAATTTTAATGAATTCCCTTACAGGGAAGATGTGTGGTGGTGCTGCATATGATTTTTTTTGTTTGTTTTACATTAGACTAGAACACATTTTTACTGTACAAAGAGCTTGAAACAGAGCTTCCTTACCTACCCCGCATCAGAGCAGTCAGTCCTGTATCTTTCAACCTATTTATCAAAGTTTATCCTTTTGAATATGGAATCTACTCCACTGTAGACTCCACTAATTGTGTGTGCATTTTCCCCCTTTTTTGGTTACAGACAGTGCAGGGGTGTCATGTCAATTCTAATTGAAATCTAATTAGGAAAAATGCAGTGCAAGATCATTATTTTAAAAGCTTTATTTTTATTGGTGTTCATGTGTTATTTTATTAGCTCCATGAATCACTGCAAATAGCTGTAGAGCAGAGACAGTCAAAAGTTGCATTCATTTTTTTTCGTAACTTTAAAGTAGAGCTGCAACTAAGTACTTATTGATTATTTTCTTGATTTAGTCTAAATGTGTCTAAATAGTGACAAATCATTTTCCACAGGCCAAAGTGGCTCTTGTTCAACAGTCCGAAACTACCATATATTCAGTTTACAATTATAAAACAGAAAATTATTCAATAATCAAAATGGTTGCAGATACATTTTTTGTCGATTTGACTAATCAATTAATGAACTAATCGTTGCAGCTTTACTTTAAAATGTACGTCATCGAAATGATCGTATTGTAGAGCTCTACAAAACTGTTTAAATGTTTAAAGTCTACTAGGGCTGCAACTAACGATTATTTTCGTAGTCGATTAATCTGTTTGTTTTTTTCTCAATTAGTTGTTTGGTCTATAAAATGTAAGAAAATGGTGAGAAATGTGGATCAGTGTTTCCCAAAAGCCCAAGATGACGTCCTCAAATGTCTTGTTTTGTCCAAAACTCAAAGATATTCAGTTTACTGTCACAGAGGAGAGAAGAAACTAGAAAATATTCACATTTAAGAGGCTGGGATCAGAGAATTTTGACTTTTGTCTTAAAAAATTACTCAGACTAATAGATTATCAATATAGTTGGCGATTAATTTAAGAGTTGACAACTAATGATTAATTAATTAACCATTAATCGTTACCACTGTAGGCTATATTAACACAAACGTGCGTAATTCCCACTCAATATTAGATGTTTGAGCTTGTATGACAAATTTACTCTTCATAATGGAGGAAAACTGTACATTGTCAAGTTATAAAACTAATACCACTTCACCTTTTTATTTAGAAAAAGCCTCGCAGGAAATATCAGTCCATCAAATTGAGCAAACCTGAAGATTTCCCTCTGAAAAGGCGTTTTGATGTTTCACCATCTCGCTATAACATTACATGACATGTCATTTAGCTGACGCTTTTATCCAAAGCGACTTACAATTGCTATATATCAGAGGTTCCACGCCTCTAGAGCAACTAGGGGTTAAGTGTCTTGCTCAGGGACACATTGGTTGATGTATCGCAGTGGGAATCGAACCAGATCTCCCACACCAAAGGCATGTCATATCCACTGCACCATCACCACCCCTCGCTATAATGTCGCTATACTGCAAGACGTAACAATAAGAAAAATGCCTTGAGCTGATTTCTAAATCAGGATCACAAATAGAGCTCCAATTATCACAAGATGACCTATATTTTGCTCTCAGATAAGTGTCGGGTATGTGTGCGTGAATGTGTGCTCATATATTTAAGATTTTTTTTGGGGGGGGCGGGCTTTTTCCCTTTATTTCAGAGTGACCGTGGATAGACAGGAAAGGTGGGATTCGAACGCAGGCCGCTGCAAAGTCCTCAGCCTACATGGGGCGCATGCTCCTACTGAGTGAGCTAGAGGTCGCCCCCTCATTTATATATTTATAGCTGCACTAAGTGATCAGATGCTGCCAGAAAGCATTTGATTCTCAACCTTCAATTGTCTCCTGAGAAGTCAGTAAGTAGTTGGATTTCATAACAAAGAACAGGTCAAGGCCGATTTTTAGAAAGTCCCTCTTTTGTCTTCATGTATGCCTGCCTTGTTTACATGTGTGCAGCCTCTCATCCTGTGCTCTCACCTCCACCCACAACCGTTTCTACAATCCCCTCTCAGCTCTCTTCTTTCATCATCCTTTTTCTTTCACAACCCTCCGCTTTGCACATGTGCTTCCTTTCCCTCCCGTCTCCTGTTGCTGGTGTTTGAATGCTAAGTAGATGGGTTTTTTTTCTGCTCCAATCCTCCATGCATTTCCATACCACAGAGTAGTAGTAGTATGGGTAGAGTGGGTGCAGAGGCATGATGGGACAGCAGTAACGTGGGAGCTGTTTTCTTTCTTGCATCTCGGCGTGTCCACAGTTTCAGGCAGTTTGAGAGAGGCTGTGGTGTTAAGATGTGGTCTCTGGGCTGAGGGGATTGCAATGTGCTTCCTCATCAGCAGAAACCACCACTGCAAGGTTGGAAATCACCAAGTTGTCAGTGTCAGTCAGTGTAAGTGCAGAGGAGGAGAGAAACTCATATTGTTAGCCTTATCATTCAATAATGTTAAACTATGATGTAACATGCAATGGATCATGCATACATCTCAGTTTAGACTGTTTTTTTTAAAGAACTAGAACTCCTTTTGGTTTGCACCCTAAGAGAAATTATTTAGATGTATGACTAAATCATAGTAGCATGCTGCCCACGCTTTACAGTTTAGACTTTGGATTTATCTTTCTTGCTGTTCCAGGCAGCAGTTCTATATTTAAAACTGATGCTGATGAATTCATTTGAATTTCATTTCTGGTTTTAGCTTCTTGAATGCAAGAATTTTGCTGCTTTTCTTTCCCAGATATGATGGTAAATTAACTTTGAGGTTTCGGCTATCGAATAAAACTAGTAGTTTTTCACATGGCACACATTTGGCTCTGTGAGTAGGGCCAATTTCCTGTTTTACCGGTCTGGTATGGTGTACCAGACTTAACCGCATTGATTGTACACAAATCAATTGAACCAGCATGTGACACCTACTGGCAAATTAAAAAGTAGCCTACATTAGCAACCTGTGCCGACAGCATCACAGCGCTAAATCCAGTTTTCTGAATCCATGCATTTTCAATAGCTTAGCTCTTTTATTAGTGTTCGGTCCAGAAGCCGTAGTTTATGGTGCGGTAGCGTCCACACAAGCTACATTTCACCGAGCATTTCTAAAGCTCAAGCGCAGCTGAGCTTTCTTCCAATCTAAAAATGAAAATAATTGTAAGGTGCTGCCCTGCTCAGATATTTCCTGATTTGTATACCAAAGTAGGGGAAGTTCTTGTACATCTGCTCATGTTTAAACAACAATTTGTGAACTTTATAACGTAAATATAAACCAAGAGATCAACCATTACTCCTACTTCATGTTTTGTGTGTCAAGTTTGTGGAACTTTGACTAAAATCTGGCTTAATTTTGGAAAAATGCACTCTATAAATCAAAAATTAAGGTCTCTAAACTTAATTCCAACACATGCTGTTGTACTTAAATGGTGTAATTCCAATCCATTACATTACCAAAAAAACAATTGCTGTGCAGTGAATTTGGGGCCTATGGAGGGCTGCCCACTTTGCTTGGTTGGTTATGCAGCCTTTTATACCAGTCCTATTTTAAGAGCCTTGTAATTTATTTTCCCACTGCATGAAACTAATTGGAAAGCAGTGGCTGATGGTAAATTCAGATGTTTAGTTATGACGTAAAATATACTGTGTATAATGTATAGTAAAAGCCACTGGTGTAGCCCTTTTTTAAAGTTGAAGGCTCAAGCAGATGTTGTAAATTAGCATTGGTCACCTTGCAGCACCGCTCTCCATCTGTTTCCTGCAGGCCTCCTGGCTCTTAATAACCAAAGGGGGATAATCCGATGGGTTGAATGACATTGAACCTCACATGGACATGGGTTCTGCTTAACAGCCTGTCACTGGAGGGTAACGGTGAGGATTTACCAGTGACTGAGTCACCCAGTGATGGATTATTGAAGCCAATGACCTCCTCACAAGACCACTCTTAGATATCTTAAGTGTGCAGATCATGGGGCGTCTGCATAGCTCACCTGGCTGAGCGTGTGCCCCATGTACTAAGGCTCAGTCCTAGGCGCAGTAGCCACTGGTTCGATTCCGACCTGCGGCCCTTTGCTGCATGTTGTTTAATTACTGTATTTAACATGATCGTAGAAGGTGCAATATGTATTAATTTAAAAAATCGCGAATCGTAATCGCAATATCTGGCAGGAAAATCGCAATTAGATTCCCCCCCCCCCCCCCCCCCCCTAAATCGTTCAACCCTAGTGCAGATCATAGTCACCCAAATCTAATTGAATTTATAATAACAAAGTGCTTTAAAGAGTGGGGGAAGAAATGATTTTGACTGTATTATACATTTTGAATGTATAATAATTCATAAAATTAAGAATGAAACAAAGTAGGGATGGGTCCGATCCAATATCGGTATCGGGACCGATACCAGCGAAATTCAGGTATCGGATTTTCCCGATCCAACCTGCGGAGATTTCCGATACCACGAGCCATGTCTGCACTTTAACGTTGTCTGCTGAAATGGCTCCAAAAGTGATTCCTGCCGGCTGGTCTGCTGGTTGGCTGCAAACTGTGGAATAGATTTCCTGAACGGAGGCGCGGCTCAATGAGACACAGAGTTATGAGACACGTCCCCGCTCAGGAAGTCCATTCCGCAGTTTGCAGCCAGCTAGCAGGATAGTAGCGTTGAGCAGCATTGTGGCTAGCTCAATGCTATCCTGTGTGTCCGCTGTTTGGAAATACTTCACAGTGGAAACACCGCAGAGCAAGACAGCAACATGCAAAAACAAAACAGGACTTTCCCAACCGTCTGTCCCGGTGTTGTCGCTGGCTTGTGGCGTTTCATTTCCCCGTTGTTGCGTCCCCCAGAGACCCCGGATTGTCTCCCGGCGGCCGCTGTTTCAGAGCAGCCGCTGCGCAGCCGTGAAAACAGAGGTGTGTGTGTGTGTGTGTGTAACTGAGTGTGTGTGTAAGATGTTTACAGTTATTGCATTTTTCTTATATTTCAGATATTTGACATTTTAAAACGTTGATTTGTTGATGCTACAAAAGCCAGTGTGCTTGATTTGCGCGGTTCACACTGTTTTATTGATAGTGTGTGTGTGTGTGTGTGTGTGTGAGATTTTTACACTTGCACTTTTCTTATATTTCAAGACTCAAGTATTTGACATTTTGGGAATGTAATACATATTGACATGACAGTCAATTTGAAACCCTTACAGTTGCATATCTGTTTTCAGAATGAGATTTTTCCTGTTTTTCTGACTTCCTTTTCTGACCTTATACTTGCCTCAAGTTGCCTTTTGGGACATACATGCATACGTACGTCCATATCATACTTGCCCGTTGAGGAGTTTATTTCAGCATCATATAAAATCAACAATAATGATAATAATAATATTAAAGCAAACACAGCTCTGGTATCGGAATAGTATCGGTATCGGCCGATATCCAAATTCAGGTATCGTGATCGGATTGGAAGTGAAAAAATGTGGATCGGTGCATCCCTAAAACAAAGGCAATTCAAAACTTAAAGAATAACATGTTTTTTAAATAAAGATTTAGCTACAGTAAACTACGCACTAACAAACCAACAGTTTTTATTGACACTTAACTGCTAGATCAGAACAGTCAATAATGGTTTACCCATTCTGATGCTAGATTGGGTTATACTTATCTACCATCCTATTTGACCTTGTACCAATAGCTTTGGTGAAGGCAGTGAATATTGTTCTTGCAATGTTAAGTGAATGTTTCGCCCTGTGATGAGCTGGCAGTTGTTGCAACACCACTTTACCGGTTACTGTGATGTGTTGAGAACACTGTCCCTTCCCCAGTAACATTATACTGCAAGTGGTGCAGGGCTTCCAGTTGCACATTTCAAACAATTAGTGCAACTCAGCACACAGGTTAATCCACACTGTGGCCTGTTATTTGTGTTCACACATGTCTAAACAAATTTCAGTACACAAGGGATTACTGTATGAGAGAAGTGATTCAACTGATGAGTCATAACCACCCAGGAGTGAACAGAAAGGGTCCTGGTAAAAAATTAAAATTAAAAAAAAAATAAAAACCTTCCACAGTCACTAGAAGAGGACAAAACATCCATTTGTTCTCCAAAACCACTATTTGCACTCACTTTGTGAGCGGCGCAAATCATACATCGCAGGCTTCCCCTATTCAATGGGTGACTTGAATATACTGTATAAGGCTGCATGAAAATATCTCAATGTGATGTATTTTTTTCTTTTGTTGAAAGATGAGTTTCTTAAATTAAACTGATGGCTTTTTGTACTGGCTGAAAGCAGGAGTCATACTTCAATCATTATCCGGAGCAGGTCAAAATGTTCACAGGTTTGTATCTGCTAATGTATAGTGCCCCAAGGACGAGAAGATTGATGCGACTGAGAAATTAGCTGGCACATCTGCTATTTATTAGCTGCCGTTAGTTTAGGGACTTGGGTTAAAGTTGCTCTTGCTGTTTAAAGGATCTGTTGCTAACGCTTGGTATATATGACACCACAAATTAACCCAAAGTTCCTCATTTGTATCTGCAGGGTTTGAAAGTGCATCCTTATTCACATCACGAAACTTACAATATTCTCCATATCGGGCTACATCTGACTTGGCTGCAAGCCGCTCATTCTTGAGGCTATAATGTTAAGTTGCTTAAGAGGGGAAAGTTTGCCTTCTCTCAGATTTACTCTCTTCACATAGGAGTAAAAGTAACAGCCTCTGGGGCTAATTTAGAGTGACGTTTGTTTTCGACCCCATTAGGGATGTTGGGGTGGCCTAACCCTGGCAGTCGGGGACCTTTTTTGGAAAGAAAAAAAAAAAAAAAAAAAAACATCCAGCCGTCCTATGCTTGGCCAGTATGGCCGGCAGCCAAGACCTTCCTCTTTAATACTTGATGCTCCTTTCTTTCCCTGAGACCTGAGCATTCAAATCTAGCAGGGCATTTCCTTTCACTTGCCTGCTAATTAGTGGAACAGAAATAAGTGCAGCAGCTAATTGTCATTGCATCCTTCATGTAGGCAAAACAAAGTATCAAAGTACTGGCCAGGTACAGAGGAGATAAAGGCAGCCACTCCCAGGGCTGCTTGAAGTAGAGCATTTTGTTAAAGGCGACTCAAAGACAGGATCTGGCATTTATTAACACTTTAGCAAGTTGTTGACTATCAAATGACTCTGTGGCCTTTTTAATTCTTACCATGTATTTGCTTTTCAGGTCAAAGTCATTACATTTTGCTTTTAGTTTGGTGTGCTAAAACAATTAGTGGAACAATTTTGGGAATTGATTGCATTGCACACAACAAGCTGTAAACACAACGCTGAAATAACCTTTTAGTTGTTATGGCTAACGTCTTAGCAAAGGGTTGCCAGCTGACATGAAGCAACATTATCATTCATTTGTCATGTTTCTGGATTCCTCTAAGTCCAGTTACTCACACTGTAGCTCTGTTTCAGTCTCCACCAAACCCTGAGAAAAATATCTGGCTCTTGAACAGCTAAATTCTCACTCGCTTAAATTTGATTTCATGTGATTCTGTGTGTTTGTCACTAATGAGTTATACCTTTTTAATAGTACAACAAGTCATTTGATCAATTTCTATTATAAGAATATTGATATTGAGCTTTAAGTTCATTTATGAAAAAAGATATAGTATTTGCTGGTAACAGCTTCTGAAATGTGACATTTGCTTTTTTTCTCTGTCTTGAAATCCTTCAATGTATGGTGATTAGCTAATTTTAAATTGGTCTCACATAGCCAGACACTCCTCAATTGGTCTGGCTACACTGCTAATTATTCTGGAATTGGGGGGGGGGGGGTCTTTAGTGTGTGTGTGTGTGTGTGTTGATGCCTCTGGTGTTCAAAACCATCAGTGTGTTTTCCACCCCTGCTGTAATCTGATGGATGGGAGAGACTCTAACAGCTCACCAACTGACGTCACAGTTCCTGTGTCATTAATTATAAACCTGACCTGCAGCAGCACAAAGTGAAGCTATCGATTGTGTGTGTGTGTGTATATAAAGTAGAGCATTAAACTTAGTGTTGCATGTTCACTGTAATATATCTTTGCACAGGATACCTGATTAAATGACTTGGTCACAGATATTGGTTTCCATGCAAGCGAGCTGGTTGTTCAAAAGCACAAACAAGTCATGAGTTACAAGATGGTGTGTAGTTATATCATGCCACAGAGGCTTCAGTGTTTCACTCATGCATACACATGTGACTAATATGCAACTCAATTACTGAACAATCATTCACCCCTTTGCTGTGTGATAAGGCTATGTGTCAGAATATCAGATGTATCACATGTATATCATGACATGGCAAATCTCAATAAAATGTGGGTCTAAACTTTGGACCTGATTTTAAAACGGATAAAATAAAAAAAAGAAAATAAAAAAAGAAAACTGAACCCAATGTGCATAACTGTATCTGCAGGTTGTGAAAAGCATTGTATTTAACTTCCCTCAAGGTATTAAAGTCTTACGTTTTAATTTAGAAAGGAATATTGAATATTTGATAGATAGATATTTATTTATTTATTTTAAATAAATATATAGTAAAGTGGTTGAGGGCTGTCAATATCCATAACTCGTACTGTAATTAAACTGGGCAAATGGAAATTGGTACACTTGAGAATAGAAAAACATGCACTCATGTATATAAAAACGCTTTATTTTAGGGATTCTTAATTTCTGAATAATATCCCAGGAAATGTCAGTTTGGTACTGATTAAATGGAAGTGTCAATTGGTATCCAATTAATTGGCCTCCAATTAGTTAATTCCAACTAATTGTCAGTGCAAACTAGTCTTTCATCAGTGCCGGTCAGCTGAACATTCAAACATGTGAAATTTGTCTACAAGCCAGCATATAGTTTAAAAAAAAAATAAAGTTTCAGATAAAATACTGAATGAGTATTTAATTGGGTTTAAATTGAGGCTTTCTTACAAGGAAATGTCCATGTTCTCTAAAAGCTGTACCAAATTACGTAGTTCTTTCCGGGAAACTTCAGAGGACATTAGGAAAAAATAAATTTTAAGTTTGGTTTTGAGTCATTAAATGGGATGATTCCATTGAAGGTTGACATTGAGTGATTTTTCCCCAGAGTAAATGTGTTTCATGGAGCAGTAAAGGCGGCTTCGAGGAATTGGCCGCTGAGCTTCGTGATATCCTGATCCATGCCGCTTTCCACATTAGGAAGATGAGCCTGCAAGATAAGTCACGTCTGTGGCTTTGCTCGGCTCGGTTTCTGTGACAAGGGCTTGATACCGCCTCCCCAATAAAGCCTGTTCCCATCATCACTGCATGTCTACATGTGTGAGTGTGTCAGGCTGCTGAAAGCATTAGCCCTATTGTCAGTCAGCCGCTGTGGTAATGGCTTCTTCAAATGGATCTTAATCTAGGGGGCAAGCCTGCCTCCTCAGAGTGAAGCCTTCTATGGCACCATTTTAATGCTACGAAGCACTCCCCCCCCGTTAGCATCCCATTGACTGCCATTCATTTTGGCGTCACTTTGACACCCGCTAACTTTACATCTGAAGTGTTTAAAGACTTCATTTGTCCATTGTTTATTTCTGAAGATACACAACAATGTATAAAAGGCTCCATTACCTTGTACCTCACATTATGGCTCCGTAGCAGACGTTTTTATGAAATAGGCTAACGATTGTGTCATAACCACGTGACTCACTGTCGCATAGTAGAGGAATTACCGTACAGTAAGGGAGAAGCTCGCAGGCAGTTTCGACTTAAATTAGCTGTTTAATTGCTAATATTAACTAGCATTTTAGTTAGCAATAATTAGCCTGTGCCTATGTTATCTCCTTACATATACCTACGCTCTCTGTCTCTGCAAGATTGGGAATGATTGAGATTTCTCTTGCACAGCTACCAGAAGACTTACAACGTTCAGACACGTTGCTCACGTCACATCTACGGCGGCAAGCTCAGTTTGCAGCTGCGCAGTAACGTTTGAGCCTCACCTGAAAAGTGCTTCTAATATACTTCACTGGTCTCCGTGAAAAACAGCAGAGTCACTCGGTCCATTTCTTTTAAGTCTATGATCATAATGCCACTGAGCTCTCTGCAGCTGAAGAATTGCAAAACCACATCTCCAATGCATGCTGGGTGAACATTAAACTCATCCAAGTCTGTGTCCACTCCATTAATTATTCCTTGCATAATAAACTCCCCATATGATTTGCTCTAGTGTGAGAAGTAAAGTGAGATTTTACGCTCGGTGTGTTGTTATTTCCGTTTTTGTGGCCTGATGATGTTGTAGTTTCAGTATCCAAAACAATCTTCTGATCGGTATAGTCTTCATGTTACCACTTCCTCTGGTTTAAGTTGTTGTAGTTTCTGTATCCAAAACAATCTTCTGATCGGTATAGTCTTCAGGTTACCACTTCCTCTGGTTTAACTTGTCTGCCCAATATTTCATTTGTATGTGACCGCTGACGTGATAAGTTTCCTGTAAATGCCCCAACACTGAGCTTTAAGGGAATCGGTGGAAAGTAATTAACATTAATCCTTGGAGCTCTTGGTGGCCTTGCAGTGGATCACATTTGTTGTTTAACAAGTAGTGATTCTTTTATTTTATTTTTTTTTAATTGGACCAGTTTTTGTAAAAAGGGATCTCTGAATGACTGTAAAATGCACTGGACACAGCATCCACAAATTCATATCTCCTTACAGCCTTCAGGGGAAAGAAGAAAGAACATTAAGAAAGGTGCGGGCTTTCATATTGGAGTTTAAAAAAGGCATTTAAGAAAAGAATGAAAGTCATATGTTGACTACTGCGTTTGTTTTCATTTTTAAAAGTGGCAGGACAGTTGCTTCCCAAGTCTCAGAATCTTGTATTTCTGTAGGATGAAATCACACACAGAATAGACCGTCGTTATAGGCTGCTCCCATATCCCAACATTCTGCCAATAAGTGGAGACAGTGTGGTTGTGTTACTTATAAGAATTTTGTGGGTTTGATTTGGTTATAACCTCTAAGCAGTGACACTTTATAATACTGGGCTTCATTCGTTATTCCTGAAGGTTTGTGTCTACGTGCTGACGATGTTTATGGTTGCAAGTAAAAAGCTGTTACCAAATGCAGGCTTCAGAGAAACCTCCCCCACTCTCGTTTTTTTTTTTTTTTTTTTTATACATAAGTTCTGGGGGTTGAGCATTACTACCTGTTTCTGATGTTAGCTGATCTCATCTAGCCCTCATGTTTTTGTTCTGCACTTCTGTTTGGAAGAAGAAAAGAAAGCCGTCCGTGCTATTCATACTTGGATGACCACAGTGCAGGTTCATGACCTCTTGGCCTAGCTGCAGCACGCGGGAGTACGATTGCCAGTCTGGGTCTGAGCCAGGTGTGAACTGACACCACAGCACTGAGAGGCTCTGTCGCTCACAGACAGCTGGTGTAATTACAGAATCTCTCTGCCATCAGACATCATTTAGACAATGCACTGATGCACGAGTATGCGAACACAGAAACATGAGCTCTTACACTGAATCTCCAGTGGCCAGGTATCTGATAAAGGGCAACAACCTTATGTGTAGATTTGAAACTGGCTCATGGTTTAAAAAAAAAAAAAAAGATTAAATTAAAGAGACACTGCTTAAATCCTTAAAGCCCACAGCTAATGCAATTATTTCTAATGAGATTAGCCTTTAGTTGCCTTAAGTGTTGTGCAAATAGGTGGGTTTGTGTAAAGGGCAATGTCACAACCTCAAACTGTAGCGGGGGTGTCGTGCTGGAGGATGCTGGGAAAGATATTTCATAGTGACTGGTTTCTATTTAGCGAAATAATTGTTTACAGTGATAACTGTGGTAAATCTACCTTTTTGTAATAAACAGTTTTGTGCTAAAACTGACAGCTTGACTTTTTTTTTATTTTTTTTTTTATACCAGGAGCGAATATATTTTATTAATCTAATCTCATGATCGAGTCATTATCCGACCCCAGACTTGCTCATTTCCTCTATCATCTCATCCACAGTCCCTTTCCACAACCGAAGGAGCTTTGGCTAATCATCATGCCAATACAGGGGTGACCTACAACTCAATACTGTGCCTGAATGCATCCTGTGAAGATGCAGATGGAGCACTGAAGCTGGTGCTGCTCACGCTACTCCTCCTGTAACGGCGCACTGTTACTAACAGTCTGTTAGTGGTGGTTTCCATTCTGGGAGTCTTGGACCCTGGATTAAATTAGATTTGTTTGGCCCCTTAAACCCTTGTGTCTCCTGGCTTGAGTTTACCAGTTGGACTTGGAGATCTCCATGTTGGCCCAGTGATGTAGAAACGACTGCCCGCAGTGGCCGTACGCTTAACTCAGCTTTTCAGGGTTTTCTACAATGTTGGCACTGTAGTTTAGTGAAAGGGACTGACTTTTCCTTTGTGTTGCTTGGCAATGGCATTCAACTTGACTAATGCCACCTTAATTATTGGCTGCATTTTGCTTTCCATTTTTCCCACACTACCTCCTCCTCTCCGCCTCTGTTGGCTTTTGTCCATTTATAATGGTCTCAGCCAGTGTGCAGCTGTAGAGCTACATTTTTGCCTGTCTCCAGCAGCACTCAGCTGACCCACTAATACAGGGGGTTGTCTGAGGAAAGGCTGGAGGCAGCAGAAAGACTGCAGCGCTGCGGCTTAAAACAACCTGCCTCTGACAAACAGCAGGGACCTCCCGGGGTGCGAGGCTTTGAGACAAAAACCCTCAGTCAGAAGAAAAGGAAACATGAAATGAGGCCAGAGTGCAGCAGCTGAGCTGTATTTTTATGCCTCGAGTATCTCCAAACTTTATTTTTGAAATGACCACGAGTGACTGTGGACATGACGCTGACGTGGTACTTTGCCAAGATGGCATCATAATCTAAAAAGCTGGTCCCGTGAGGTTTTAGTGCTCGACCTTGCTGCTCTGTACTTTCACTTTTCCTTTCAAGTTATACAGACTGTAAAACGGATGCTGTTTGTTTCATCAGTGATAAAACATATCTGCTGAGCTTTATTCTGCATCCTTCACTATGCGTAAGATTGACGAGGACAAGTTGAGGGAATTGTGGTCCATTCCAACACTTTTCCAGCTGCGGGAACATTTCCATTGTCAGGCGTTAATCCAGTGTGACTTTCAGCCTCCCTGCTCCTGTCCTTGTGTCCACAGGGAATCTCTGAAGCACAAAGCTGGAATGTCAAGATTTTTGGTTATCTGGGCTACGTTTTGGCTCAGGAGGATTTCGTCGGAAAAATTGGATGAAAAAAGCAGGGGGGGAGAAACTCACAAGCATCATGTTGTGCTATTGTTGCCCTAATACATCCATGTTGTTGCCAAGTGCAGAATTGTACAACTTGGCATTCCATCAGCCCTTTTTTTCTTTTTTTTTCTTTTCTTTTTTTTAACTAGCTGGTTGGCAAATGTTAGGCAGGACTGGACGTGCCTTGCTCCTGTGATTGGTTTAGGAAAAGGATGATGCCAACCAGAGACGGGAAGCCGTCATCCAGTCATCTGGCAATGTGGTTGTGAACTTTTAGCCAACAGCTGCTTTGATCGGAGACCCGCATAGCTGTAGCAAGCCTCACAAAGAAAACGCAGCTGATGTCAGTTGTCTAAAAGGAGGATAAGGACAGACTGTAAATGTTAGGCAGCGCACTAACTGTCAAATAAAACATATACATATCCTTGTATATAAAGCCATATAGTTGCATATAAGCTTTGCTGCTTCTGTAAAAATACTCTGGTGTTTGTTACCACAAACCAAAAGTTGCTTTCAAAAGTTCACGGTTCACTTAAAGGTCCCATGGCATGAAAATTTCACTGTATGAGGTTTTTTAACATTAATATGCAGTGTTTCCCCTAGGATTTTTTTTACCCACCCCAGGAAAATGCTTGCAAAAAGAAAGGCTGTTGTCAGGTAAACATGTCATAGAGGCTGAAGGGAAAATTGATGTGGAAAAGCCTTTAATGATGAATGGACTGATAAGCAGGCGACCATTCATACTGTATGCCTCATCTGCAATGAAATGATGCTGTTGCAAAATAATACAACCAGCATCATCATCAAGAATGAAGAACGCGAAGGTAACGATTGCGTCATTCACGTGCATATTAAGTAGCCACATGTATCTGTTTTGGTCTTATAATACATCCATAGCTTTACCACTCCAGGAGAGAGAGGACGGTTCGTTCAGCCAGCAGTAAAGTTTATAAGAATTTGTCCAATTTTTTAGATTCCTGCCAAGCTAAGCTAAGACTACAACCAACAGCTTTATTTGTTTTAGCTTGTTGGTAAAAATTCGCTATTGATAAGTATTGACTTTTTACTCACGGAGGTTTTATCGTAACCTACTTACAGTAATGAGACTAGCGTGGTCTCGTTATGAGGTCATAACAAGCAAGGTTACCTCCCTTTTCTCTGCTTTGCCCGACCAGAGAATTTGGCCAACCCATGAGAGAGAGACATCATGGCTTTCAAACGAGCAAAGTGGCAGTTGGTCAAGGCCACACCTCCACCCTCCACCACCTCCAACTATAATAAACCAGCAACGTATTTTTCAGTCCTCCTGTAGATGCCGTTTATATTTACGCTTTGTTTTTCAGTAGCCATAATCCCGCCGTGATAAACTTCCCATGCACCCACTCATTTCCTCAAATGGCTATAAATGCCTGCTGTAGTGTTGTCTCTGTGGGGGTTTGGCAGTAAATGTTTGGCAGCACACTATAGCCATCAAATAAAACAAAGCTGCAGTAAAATCCACAATAAGGTCCCTTTTCTTGTAAAGCCAAATTGTAACCGATGTATGTGCTGCTTATTACTCTTGATAATCCATAGAACTGAGTAGAATTGAGTTGACTATAATTTCTATTTTTGGCAACTTTTTTTTGTAATGGATTTTATTGATTTTCAAGTTAAATGGACAAAATGTTAAAAAGGTCACATTGGACTGTGGGAGACTAGACATTTTTGACTATTTCCTAATAAAGGATTATTCAGCAGATAAAATGATAAAGAAAATAATAGTTGCAGCTCTAGTTTATCATGGGGCATATTTCTTTCTTTCAGACGTTGAAACATTATCTCAGAACCTGGGCACATAATACTACTCCGTAAGTTGAAACCATGAACTTTTTGTAATTTAGGTGAATTGACAGTTTAACCCACAGTACCACACAGTTTGACCAGTTGGGAAGCGCGGTCGTCTCCAAGTTGACAGGGAAATGAAATCTGCTCGTTCAGAGCCAACTGTTGCATCCACATGTTAAGTGAACAGTCAGTTCATGAACACTGGGAGCGACGCTAAGGACCTGAAGCCTCATCAGCCTCTATCTACTGGAGCCTGTAGGACCTGGCCACTTGACACTGCTAAAGCTGCAAACGACAGCTCCTGATTTATTGTATTGAATTGGCCCAAATACGCAAACAGTCCATTAGACTACCACCATTAGAGCAGCAATTGATCCAATTAAGCTGTCATATAGTAAGGACGGCACAAACACATGAAAAAGTCATGACAGAATGAGAGTCAAGTCGGGGTCACTTTATCTTGGGTAAATGTTTGTCTTAGCAGGCTGAAGCAGGTGTGTGTGTGTCATTGAGTCATTCTTGATTTTTACTGCATTTCAGTGGCTGCAGATTGTTGTGTAAATGTTGTGACTAACCAGTAAGGGTTCCAGCTAATCTTGGTTTGGATCTGTCGCCAAGTAAATCTCATCATGTAAGGCACACACACACACACACACACACACACACTACAGTAAGACCTTGTGGAATGAGAGATTAAACAAGCGCAGTGATGGCTGGAGATGACATTCCAGAACAAGTTTACAGTGTTCTTGTTGTAACGTTGGGAGAAGATATTCCCGCAGAATATTGTCATAGTTTGATTGCCATTGTACATCCTGAGCTGCTGAGGTTTGGGTCGTCTGATTGTGCAGGTCAGAGAGAGCTGTTATGTCACGGTGTCCACTGAGGGTGGCTGATTGTGTGTGTGTGTGTGTGTGTGTGTCTTTGCGTGTCTTTGCCTTTGGTGGCTTCAAATTGACAAGGGAGGTGATATGTTAAAATATAGTTTTCTGTATTAATATACATCATGATAATGATAAATGTATTGTATCTAAAATACTGAAATGAATGTTTTAATTCAATGAACACTTTCACTACCGTGCATTGCGTTAGACCAAACTCACCGTCAATGTAAGACTAACGTGTGAAATAATTTTCTTAGTTTCTTTTATTAGAATTTGAGCTGGAACTAACAATTATTCTCATACCCATTCATCATTTTCTGGACTAAACCATTCATCAGTAAAAAATGCCCATCTTTTGTGTTTTGTAGTGTGGGTCAGACAAAACGAGCAGTTTGAACGGCATCATCTTGAACTTTGTGATAAAGGCATCAGAATACCCCAAAAAATACTTATGCCAGACAGGAAATGAGGAAGATGTGCATTTTTCACTCTTCTGCATTTTGCTATTTTTCACTGTTTCCATGTAGCCTATAAAAGTCGCTTCTCCTCTGGAGCACAGCCTTTGCCTGAGGACACGCACGCAAGCACACATGCGCGGATGTCAAATTGCCCCTGAACATTGCCCCTCTCTATCCGCATGTATGAATATTCATCTAATTTGCATACTAGTTGCATGTTTCTTCTGGCAGTTTGAAGGTCAGAACAGAGATGACACCACCGAACGTTACGTCTACGTTTTTTTAATTTCTTTAAATGTGTTTTATTTTTTTTATTTTTTTTTTACCTTCCAAAATATATCAAACTGAAGCCATTAAAGGAAACATTACGTTCATGCAGAACTTCTTTTTACAACCTTGCCACATTAGTGTGATTCACAGTGGATTTGATTTGCATCACTTTAACCTCACTGTGCGTTCACACACAAGCTTCACAAGTACTTCCTGATACAGTATGTAAAATATTTGGCTGCCTGACCTCACATTCACACCCTCCTCTTTTCTGTGCAAAAGCTGTCTGAAGACCGGGACTTCAACGGGCTAGGAGAGCAGACGACAGACGGACAGACCAGACTGACTGGTGGCAGCATGGCGTCCATACCGGAATACTACGCTGGCAAGAATGTGCTGATCACAGGAGCCACAGGATTCATGGGCAAAGTGCTGGTGGAGAAGCTGCTGAGGTCCTGCCCAGAGGTCAAAGCCCTCTACCTCCTGGTCAGACCCAAAGCCGGGCAGTCCATGCAGCAGAGGGTCAGCGACATGATGGTGTGCAGGGTAAGAGCTGAATGTTTTGACTTGATATATTCAAGCTTTCACTGCTACCCAACAGGACTCTTGAACACCTCGTCATACAAACAATCCAGATACACTCAAGGTTGAGTACATAACAATACAAGTGGAGACGTATACTACCAAGGTGCATTTCGGTAGAGATTATCCAATCTTAACTTTCTGTCATGTGTGCTGCTATTGACAAGTGGAAGCCAAAGATTAAGCTTTTTGCAAAACTGAAAACACAATCTGCATCTTAAATGGATTCAAGGTCTATTTTGGTTGAATTCGGCAACTGTGGCGTTGTGTTTTGTTCCCACGTTTTTGAATTTGCTACAGTTGTGATTCGGTCCTCTGACTGGCCTCAACAGTGGCCAAAGCTCATGGGTATTGTATTTACAGCCATCAACCAAAGACTGATAGGGGGGAAAAAAAACATGATATCTCAGAAACAAGGTGGAAATAATAAAAACTTGTGGCCATAACGTAAACCTATAGAATATTATTCGGGAGAGTGTGTTGAGGATATTGGTAAAGTTGAAATGGGAATTAAATGCATCCAAAACCAGCTACTCTTCCAACTCTATTACACCCCTTTCAACCAACTGTAGTGAAAATGGGGAAATGGTAATGGGAGTGTAAAGACATGTCACTGCCTTATTTCTTCACCCTTGTTCTGCTGCTTGAATCAGATTTGACTTGGGTACGTTAGACTAACTGTAGTTTGATCATGTGGAAAATAACAGATCGTTTCTAGCTTAAACATTTTTGTCCTCACCAACACAGCCATTGCTAGTGCTGGTCTTATAATATTTTGAAACACAGCAGTCAATTAATATGGAAACACAGCAACAAGAGAGCCAGCAGTTGAGAAAGTGCTCCTGTTAAACCATCAGACTAGTGCGCTGTTGATTCAAATCATCATTCAAAACCAGGGCTGTTCAAATGGCAGTGCGTCTGTTAAGTGTGCTTACAGAGCATACTAAATTTGCCTGTAAAATACAGCAGCAGCTGCTGCTGCCATGGTAAAGTGAACTTAATGACCCCAGGAGATTCTTTTGAGTTTTAGCAGAGACACAGTCGCAGAGCAAGAATAAGGAGTCTGATCAAGAGTACTAAAAGGTTAACTGAACCGAAAGCTATCTTTTATTGAAGGTACCTGGTGATAATGAGGAGGGTGGATAATGATGGTGGAAAGGTTTAAGGACGAGATGAAACCAGCAGAAAGTAAAGTGTGTGTGTGTGGGGGGGGGGGGGGGCTCTCCAAATATGTGGCGTCAGCTGTATCAGGCCAAGCAGCAAAGCATGACTCAACATAAACGTCCAACTTTTTTGGACGTAACGAGGACTGAAGCATTGACACTGATGTGCTCAGAAGCAGCTGCTCTGTTTGGGTGGTGTTGGCCTCAAACTGTCAGTACACTTAAGAAAATCACACTTTTGCTGTATTCCCCTTTTCTCCTTTTTTTTTTTTTTTTTTTTTTTTTTTAATAACATCTATTTTTACCGCTCCCATTGAACGACAGTACTGCATTCTTTACTCTACTCACTGCTGTGACAGCAGCGACGCAGCGGTTTCAGAATTTGTCCCTTAATTCAGCTGAGAACTTACATTTATTTTCCTTTTTTTGGTTTCCCCAATCCTTCCGTCAAGGTGAGCCATCTGGGATTCATTAGCTTTAGTTCACTCTGACACAACAGTGCTGCTTAAACTGGCAGTTAACACCCTAATAATAACACCCTGTAATTTCTGCACATCAGAAATGGGAATAGTGGGTAAAAGGGGACTTTTTTTTATAAACATGAATATAAACATCTTTTCTTTTTCTTTTTTTTTTTTAAACTCATGTTTCTCCTCTGCTGCAGGAAGAAGAGAAGCATTGATAATCAAACTGTTCCTTTTAACCTGTATTTGCTAACCTGTCAAAATACTAACCTATCTGCAACAAAGCCGACACTGGTGAGCTTTACAACAGGAGAGAGCGAGAGGGGGGGGATAAAAGGTTTGGGTAATGGCTCTGCATCCCATCACCTAGATGATTAATAGTCCATAAACCTTGATGTTGGACAACATTCTTGTTAGTATTTAACTCACTTCATCTTCTCATATATCGACGTATGGTTTATCTGCTGCTAGTGTTTGCAGTATCTCCCCATCCAACAATTTTCCAATGGATTTGGTGTCACTCTATACCCTAACCTGCATCCACTATCAGGCCACTGCTTGATGCTCTGCCCGCTCACGCTCCATCTGCATTCAGAAGTAATGTCATTAAATTTCTATGACCGATCCTCAAGTAGCAATTGTTATTCATGCGAGTCCTCAGGTCAGCATTATTCTATTCAGAATTGTTATAATTAATGAAGGAGAAAAGTTGTGGTTTTGTCTGAGTAGCCCTTCCTCTCATGCTTTACGCCAGGTAACTATCTTTCTTAGCACCTGTTGCTAGGTTTAGGCAAGGGACAAAATGATAGGAATCTCATTGTCTGTGTGCAGCTCCACTGCAACAACTTACATTTGAGGTCCGTCTGTGTGGAGGCTACTTTGATTCAGTGGAAATGTTTAGATGCCTGCAGGCCTTACTGCGGTGCCAGGCACTGAAAGGCATGTTAGGCACTTCATACAAGTAGGCATCTGGGTACACAGGGCCTCTCTCCTGCTCTGGCATGCTTTTCCCACCCACTAGCGGGCTTTTGAACCCAGTAACAGTCTGTGCGGCATATTCATACTGCAGCTCCAGAACTGCAAGTAACTAACTGCAAGAGATGCACTCAAGTACCGGGTGGAGAGGTGGAATGCTTTGGGAAGGAAGGGATCTTGTGGAATTTTCCTACAGGGCAGGATCCTGGATAGGCGGTAGTTTACTCTGAATTACTGTCGAATGACTATTGATCATTGCTCTAGGGGGCTATTCATTGATCAGGCATTGATCAGCTGGAACACAGATGGGGATACTAAATGATAGTGAATTGTGTTTGTGTGTGCTGACTGCATTAGGGTTATAGGAAAGGTACAGCCTTCTCCCAAACTGTGTAGTGCTTAAACCATTAGCTTTTATTTATTTATTTTTTTCACTTTTCCAACACAAAGATCCTGTAACACAATTTTATAGTAAACAGGGCTGCACATTTTCACAGTAAAAATAGTAGGGATACTTACTTACTTTCTGCTTTGTGGAAGTAAAAACAAAATTAACTAAAACTTTATAGCAACAGTGATTCCACCTGATTTTGATCTTTTTAATTAAAAATACAAATCGTAACAAAATCAGTCATGGACATTAAAAATAAAATGTACTGCTACACTATTAAAGAAAGGGAACAGCAAAAAATATTGTAAACCATCTTGACTCACATTGGTGTTTTTCCATCTGCTTCATACTCACATTCTTTTACTTAAGTAGGTTTTAATGCAGGACCTTTACTCACAGTAGAGTATTTTCAGTGTTGTATTAGTACTTTTACTTAAGTAAAGGATCTGAATACTTCTTCCACAGATGCCTATCATTGAGAGTCTGTGTCACAGATTTAAAGAGCTAAATGCCTAACATGCCCAACATTCCTGATATATCAGTCCAGCTGAAGCCACGTCGTAGTGATGTCACTGCTGATGCAGAGGAAGTAAGCCACACCTGTGTCTTAATAAAGGCTTTGTGTGAGTTAAACGATAAGGGTGTGTTTGAATGTGT